>JBCNJP010000008.1:71745452-71784061 GCA_039602395.1 Deinandra increscens subsp. villosa | reverse complement strand
AAGAGGACACGGTTTTAGAGTTACAGAATGGTGTATAGTCGATCTCTCTCTAATACTTTTATTTATACATCAAGAGGAAACCCTAATTATGTTGGTAAGGATAATTACGTCAATCAGATAAATCTATATTAGGAAACTATAGGTTTATTTTAGGGCAATGATCACAAGTATAGTTGGTGACTTGAGACATAAGAAAGCTACTTCTAACATTTTTCTCACATACGTGTTTGTGGAAATTATGTTTGGTACTTGGGTGAAAAAAGTTGTTTGTAAGAAGGCGTGTAAAGATATGATATGACATGGTGACTAAACTGTCAGTGAGAATGACGGTTCTAACATTAAGAATGGTCTTAAACCATCCACATCCTCTACGTACCTGTATTTTAAGGCTCTTTTTAAGTAAGGGTGGGGGGTATGTCTCGGCATACCCCTCGGCATGATTCTTAGCGACCTTAGGAGACCATACCCCCCTTCAACATCCCCTTCTCGGCATCCTCCCTCCCAAATTTTGCCGATGAATACCACTTGCGGCATACCCCCATGTGTGTGTGATGTGGTCCCACTTCACAAAACTATCCAATATCGAGATTATGCTTAGGCAACCATACCCATCACCAAATCATACATTCTACATCATTCTTCTCTCTCATGTTAACACCACCGTGATTGGTCAAGTTTATATTTCAAATTTATGCCTTAGGCAACCATTAAAAGAAAGAACCGTATAATCCTTAGTTGATGGAAAACCTAAAACAGGTGCAGGAAGGAAGGTGGTATTGATGTGTGAGAGAGAAAGTGTATGTGAGAGAGACGTGGTGGGAGGGTGGAGTAAAAAGTTGTAAGATTTGTCTTAACGAGAGTGCGAAATATCAAACATAAAAGATATTGTAGGAATTGTGGAGTGTTTTTGCTGTCAGTTTGATTTGATGGTGGGGCACCCCTACGCCCCCGTCAATCGGAGTCAGGTCATATTTGTTACTGACACTGATACGACTTAACGTTATGCTGTCCTATACAACTATTCGCAATCATAACGTCCTCACAGATGAACTAAAATTTTCCTCATATATTCGTATTCATTGTAGCCCATTAACCTATCCACTTTTAACCTATTTTTCGTGGTATATATGTTTCCAAGATCAATAATTAAATCTCAACACAATGGAATGAGGTTTTTGGCTTTTTGCTGTATATTGTTTTAACCGTACCATCTAAACTCAAACCCAATGAATCGAAACCAAATTGATGAACACCTTATAATCTGTAAATGACTTCAAGTTTCTAAGTAGTTTTTGAATTCCGTATACTGCATATAACCTTTTTTTTTTGAAGAATGTAATTTTATTCTTCAATTTGTAAAAACAATTTGTTTGTTAATTATACAAAGGCATTTTGTGATAGAGTCTAATTTTAAAGCATCTAAAACTGTAAGGGTGAAGGGTTTGGGAGGGTTACGTTGAGGGAAAATCTAGACATGGCCTTTGTATCCAGTTTTAGTTTTAACGAAACACTTTAGCCGCTCCCTCTCCATCTAACATTCTTAGACTATAAGTAGCGGGTCATGGAGTGAAGCATAATTAAAGTAGTGATATTGCCTAGTGGAAGGAGTAGAACACCATCACTCTCCAGTCTTCCAAGCCGAGTGGCGCCATTCTCGTGGACTGTCTCACACACACATCCACTCTTCCATGCATCGTTTTCCTTTGCATTTATTTTCTAATTTTCAATTTTAACCCTGAGTGTAAATTAAAATTTAGATCCTCAACTTGAGTGGTAAAGTAGTCTATTATTTTGTTAAGTAGAATGGAGTGTGATGTGACACCGAATGAACAAGGGAAATAAGTGTTCCATTATGGAGAGCCTTAGAACACCTCTAAGGCTAAGTGTAGTGTATAAGGCCCCAAAATGAGGCGTTATCCGCCATGTGGATGATGACTGGACAAGGGTTTTATGGGGCTTTATGGTGTAGTGGATAAAGCCCCCATAACGCCCCACCAACCTCCCCCTTTCAGCGTTATCTCTCTCACGCCCCTCTCGAATTTTAGCTTGATAACGCCTCATAACGCCCCTGCGTAGTGGGGCGGGTTGTTATCAGGGGCGTTATGGGCTCTTTTTTTGCCCCATAACACCCCATTACGGGTAGTCTAATGGATACGTTTGTGATGAGGTGGATCCAGCCTATGTGTAGTTGATATGTTTGCTTGTGTAATTTTTATTTGTTAAGACACTTATTTTTGTTAGTGTTTCAACATGTTTTTCTTTTAAATTTCTCTTGCAACGATTTTCTTTATCCACGTTTCGATATTTAACACGGAGTCACAAAATTTTATTATAATTCACCTTACGTACTCCATTACGTCAATGTCATTGTCGTAACATACAGCCGCAACAGCCTTGCTTCAGCTTAAAACTCAAAATATTTGTTTTAGGCCAAGAGTTTGATAGTGTTATTTTATTCTTTATTTCTACTAAGCTTAGATTAATAATTTTTTAGATGATGGAGTAGTGTCATCAGAAGAAGAATTTAGTGGTGGTGAGACAGAAAACACACAAGCGAGCATAGAAGAGCAGGAACTTAAAGGTAGACTGTTGAGGAAATTTGGAGGTCATATAAGTTCCCTGAAACATGAATTTTCTAAAAAGAAGAAAAAAGGGAAGCTACCAAATGAAGCGAGGCAAACTCTGCTTGAATGGTGGGATTCTCATTACAAATGGCCTTATCCTACGGTAACTTTATCACACTTTTTACCTTCTAACTTTTATTTATTTAAAACTGTTTATCTGCTTGCTTATTAAGTTGTCTTTTAACATATTAAGTAGTGCTTGTGTTTGGTATTATTTATCCAAACCTTTTATCATGTTATAACCTTTTTTAAGTAACAACTAATTGAAGTTTCAAGTCCGATGAAAAATAAAGTACGAGTAAATTACTTAATCGTCCCTAGGGTTTGTCCAGGTTTCACCTTTCGTTTCTAGGTTTCAAAAATTACGGTTATGGTTCGAAGGTTTCCATCTTCGTAACACCTTTAGTCCGTGACGCTAACCTTCGTTAGATTTGTCTATTAACTTAATGTAAAATGACAATTATATCTCTACTCATTTTATAAAAAAATCAGAAGTTGTAGGGATGTTGGCGATGACGGTGATTGTGGTGGTAGAGGTTTTTTTATTTATTTTTTTACAGTAAAAGGGTAGGGGTATAATGGTCATTTTACACCCACTTAACTGAAAAATCAAACGACAGTTAGCGTCAAGGATTAAATGTCTTATAAAAGTGCAAATGTTCAGACCATAGCCATAATTTTTGAAACCCAAGGACGAAAGGTGAAATTTAAGAAAAAAAAATGGACGATTCTCGTAATTTACTCAAAGTAAACCTTTTTATTTTTTAAAAAATGGTATCCTTTTTGTTGAAGTAATAAATAAACAAATTAAATGTTGTAAAAATGAATGATGTAGGAAGGTGATAAAATATCATTAGCGGAGTCAACAGGGCTGGATCAAAAACAAATTAATAACTGGTTTATTAATCAAAGGAAGCGGCACTGGAAGCCCTCTGAAAACATGCAGCTAGCGATTATGGGTGGTTTTTCTGCTCAGGATTTTTATGACGACTGAAAATGCCATGCTTTCATCCTTGCCTGCCTGCCTGTATATTACATAATTATTATAACCATCATGATTCAATGCTTACAACTAGATTGTCTAACGCTCGTAATTAATTTCCAGAAATAATAACAAACGGATACTTTCTTATTTATTTCAAATAGTACTTGTATTGTTCCGTTTGGCTCGTTAATTACATAGTTGAACGAGTTTGAACCCAACTAAATTGATGCTCATTTGGTAAAAGAGTGTGATTTATATCATTGACCGTCCTCATCCCTTTGAAACTAGAAAATATATTTGTTAATTTACTTTTTACTTTTAAAAGTTATCGTAACTCATTTATCTTTATTTGATTAAATAATATTTCTTATATTTTTTAAAATTATTTTCTACACTCATTTATTCATAGTAGAGTAATTACCAGATTCCAGATATGTTCGGGGTATTTATAAAGGCATGCTATTTTTACACCCCTTTTTATTTTTAGACTGTGAATACGCTGTGTATAGCTTAATACGCAGCGTATTTACCTTTTTTGGACGTCGCCGATATAAAATTTAGGGGGAGGCTGTACTTTTTATAGACCTAATACGCTGCTGCGTATTGGTTAATACTCTACGTATTTTGTGTTTTTACAAAATATTGGTTTTCTATAAAGCCCAACATTTTCTAAAATAATTAAAGAAATGTTACAATATACTAAAATTAGTAAAAGTGGTGAAAACATTAAAAGACATACTAACATTTGTAAACTAGCGGGACAAAGTCGTTAGAGAAATTACTGTCAAAGTTTTATGTACATATTTTATTTCAACTTTATAATTTTCTAACGTCTACTTTTTCTAGTAAATGTATTAGCAGTATAAAACAAATAATAGGTTAAAAAGACTAATAAAAAACGGTGAAAGAAAAAAGAAATGTAAAGCAACTAAAACAAAAATAAAAAATAGCCGCTAAAGCTTTATATATGTTTACAGTTTTAGTTTTTAAATTTTATTTTTTAAACAATTAAGCAAATGGTACGATAAATTTCTTAATAGGATGAGTTAGGATGCTTTGTATAGCATTTACGGCCCATTTCCAAAATCTGATTTATACACCTCTGGGTGTGCTATAAATTTCTAATAGGAAAGGTTGGCCCAGATAAAATCTTTTACTCCACAGTCAAGCCCAAATCTTCCGCGGCCCATTTTTCTTATACGGTTTTCATTTTACCGCCAACAAGACTAAGGGTCGTTACATAAACAGCACGATAATTACTAGGATTATTATCATGATTGTAAAAATTCAATCAAGCCTTTGATTAATCGTTGACTAATTGCTTATCAGCTTTTGACCGATTATCGATCAATCACCTATTAATCTTGTGAAGGACGATTAATTTTCGATTAATTCATTAACCCCAGTTGACCACAGAGCGTTATTTACAACCTTGATTATTACTATTAGAATCGATGATATCCATCACGTTCTATCTCGCATCCACCATTTTCAAATTTTTTGTCCTAAAACGTTAAGGTGGTGCTCCGGCTCTCCCACAACACCCTTTCCCGCTTTTCGCTCCTATAACAACATGTTACTTCTTTGCTTGCTTGCTTTCTAAAGCGCTAGTCCCTTCTTGTTCCCCTTGCTCGATCTCCGTCTGCATTCTCACAATCACGTCTGCTAGAATTCATCCCGCCCTACCTATACTTTTCGCTCGCTCTTCAAGTAAATGAGTGACTACAAATCACACGTCAAACATATCAACAACATTGGTTTGAAACTATACGAATGTGGCTTCACAATGAACCCATTACAACTCGTGCGTAAATTATGACTGGCCCGTTGGGCCTGAGTAGAATTTGGGGTTTTAATAGTCCAACAATATATTCGATGTTTCGAACCGCTTAGTAAATTAATTATAATAATGTAATAATACTCAGATGTTTTAAAAATGTGTTACATCTTATTTCGTATATCCATCTCTATTTCGTAAAACAATACTTATTTATTTCTTTTTAAATTAGTTTTTTCTCTTTTTATCATTCATATTAACTCACAACAAATATAAAATAATAACTATAAATATATGGTATATGGATAGAGAATGAGATGGTGAGTTTTTTGTGATTTTAAAAAAAGATTAAGGATAGAAATAGAGATAGAGATTGTGATGAGCATTCGCATCACACTCTTTAGCCCTTATAATTCAAAACTCCTTAGTTTGTAATAAATCCATAATAATAATACAAATGATTATTGATTTTATATTGAGAACTGAATTACTTAAATGGATCCTAACCATCTCATTTCGATCGGACCTTGAAGTTAGTGTTGAACATGTTTCGACCCAGATCACCGAAACTTAACCAGTTCCCAATTTGGCTCAAACAAGAAGATAACGGGAGTAGAGAGAGAAAGATAGAGGGAGTAGAAAGAATGAGAATGTGGACCAAGTTTTTTTTTTGAACAGCCATATTATTACCACAAAAGGGGCAAAAAAACAAGAAACCCAGCCAGGAGCTGGAGGAAAACAACGCACCACAAACGGCTAGAACATCACAAAGAACACACCCCAACTAGCCCATCCTAGCCCCTTCCTCTATAACAACATTAGATCTACTAACAATATGGATTAAAATAGTTAATTGACATAAATACCTTATACTTGATGTTTATCTAACAAAATAATAGATGGATCAGTTAACAATATGGATTAAAATGACAATATTTATAAAAGTTTAGGGAGGTGGTGGAGAAATTTTTTTAGAATGAAAGCGATAAAAGTAAACAAACAACATGGACAAAAAATTCTATTAGCTATTATTATTATTTTTATTTTTTATTTATTATTATTATTTTATAGAATTACAAAATAACAAAATATCTAGAGCAAATTACACTTCACATTCTTTAAAGCGCGAGATTAAAGTTAACTCAGAACTATAATATCCGTTAGAGAAGATGATTAAATTGTTACAAAATATAAACATAAATGAAGTTTTTTATTATTTTCTTAATTTAAACAGCAAAAAATGAAATTTAGGTAATTTTTAAAGTAGCAGAAATATAATTTGCTTAAAATTCTAACCTTCAAGTGTGTACCAAAGAAAGGTAGAAAACAATAAAACCATTGAAGGCATTAATCCACGGCAAGATTAACTCACAATTAACATGATATAAATCCATAGTACAAGTAACAAAGCAAAGGTTACAACCTCAACTAGTATGAAATTACGACATAATAATTTAATCAAAAGTTGAGCACAAAATGTAAATTCACATACATATGGCGCCAAACCAAACTAAAGTGAAGTTGAGGTTGCTGCTGCCCGCGGTCAGGTGACGGGCAGCCACCCTTTACCCCCTCTATATATAATATTTTAATTTTAATACCATAGGCTATCAATCTACTTACTACTACGACGTCGTCGTCTTTGATAACCTCACGGTTTCCTCGGGTACCCTTTTTATCTCTATTCAATACTTGTGACCACATTAACATAATTCATCCTTCATTTATTACTTTCTAAAACTTTGGTCCTTCAAATCAAAATAAACACTCTACATAAGTCATAAGTGGACCCTACCCAACCTAGTTTTTTTTTTCCGACTAACGATTAATGTTTGGAGAGTAGAGGACAGAGTCATACTTTTACGTAGTCACGTGTGTCTGGTAGCTTAAACATATCAATTAAGCTTATAGCAGAGAAAAAACTCACCGTCCGAAGGCCCACTGTTACAAAACCTTGGGACTCTAGTTTTTTAGGTTTAAGAAAATTCAATATTCGGTAAGGGATATTATAGCATGTGAAATTTCCGATCGAAAAGAACACCAAAAGTGAAAGCATAAATGAAATTCATACGCGAGATGTTATAGTTGGATGTTGGTGTATATAGACGGATTAGAAATTAGACTCTTTTTTCTAACAAGTGTATGAAGATGATTTTTTTTTATTAAAGACACTAACTCGATGAGATATCTATAGATCAAAGCATAAAACTTTAAGAATGGGGAGATTTTATTTATTTTATAATCATGTAAAAATTTTGTTTGTTATATATCCTCTCCCTTGCCTTGTGCTTGGGTTTGGTTTTGCTTACGAGTCAAATTTGTAATTTGAATAAAACAAATTGGATTTAAATAATCCTAAGTTTTATCTGATGTGGCGGTCCAGGTGGCATTTTAATCTGATGTGGTAGTTATGAGGGATCATTTATAAAAACTAAAAAAAAATATGGGTTAATTTTGTAACATTAAATAATTACAAGATTAGCTCAACAATTAAACCAACCTTGCATTTGATTTGAATTCTCACCACATACATAAAGAGGCAAAAATCATATGAGTAAGCTACAAGGCTATCAGTTAATTAGTTTAAGTTTTAAATTTTGTGTTTGAATATAGTATGTTATATACTTATATGTGAGCACTTACATATTGAATAAAACAAAATAAACTATAAACATACATGACATTCGACATAAATTTGGCGACACAAAAACCATATGTCACAAGAGTACGGATTGTCAAATATCTATCTAAATCCGTAAACCACACCTAAAATGCAAAACAAATAAAAAATCAAATGACATCCAAAAAGTCTAATAACTTTAATCTTATAAGCTTCTAGTCTCAATCTTTAATCTTTTTCGTTTATCAAATATAAAAAAGAAATATATATTAATATTTAACTAGAAATAAATCAACTATATTAAAAAAAAAACAGAGAGAATATAACTACTATATATAATCAATGGCCTCTTGACGTAACAACATCACTCAAATGGTACAAGTTCAAGTGTCATAAATGGACAAATGACAATCGGTAGATTTTTGTTGTGTTAATTTTATATATGTAGGGTTTAATTAATTTAGTTATCATATAATTTTTTTTTTACAAAAACCGTTTTATAATTCAGTTAGACCAGTTAACCGGTTCAGTTAGTAACTGAACCAGTTGTATAGGTTATGAATTTCAAGTACCCAAAATTGGTAAGTAAACGAACTGGTTATTTTTAAAAACCGGTCTTGATCAATTAAGTAACAATTGGACCCGTTGTTAAAATTAACCGATTTATACACCTCTAGCTAAACTAGCTAGAAAACTTGAGGGTGTTGTATGTCAATAAGTGGAAGTAGTGGGGATTACATGTCAATATAAAAATTGGATAACCTCCCTCAACCCCACCCCCACCCCCACCCCCACCCCACCCCCACCCACCACCACCCCACCACCCGAATATTACTAATAAATTCCTCCACATTCGCCTTCTTTTTCCCCTACTAAAACCAACCACCATATTTGATATTCCATTCCTTTGAAAGAAACCAATCTTCACTTCACCAATCAACATGGGAATTGCTGCAGAAGAAACTATGGAAACGGAATCATCATCATCATCAACCACCAAGAAATGGGTCATCTCCGGAATCCAATTCATGACTCCCTTGAAGCCCATATACACCAAGAAAGGAACCCGAAAACCCCACGAACACGAAAAAGAAGACGAAGATGAAGAGAAAGAATGTTGCACGACTCCTATAACGCCGGAATCGAGGATTCCGGCGTTGAAATGCCCCGGGGCTCCGAGGAAAAGAAAGACCGCGGCGGCTTCTGGTTCCAGAAGCCGCCGGAATGGAGTTAGAGATTACTTCAGGCCTCCGGAATTGGAATTGGAAAGTGTACTCCTACGTTGTGTTGAAAGAGTGTAAAGTAATTAAATGCACTTTTTCTAATTTCAACTTCATTCTTCATCCTTCATCTTTAATTGTACATCTAATCTAGCTTCAAACTCTAGTTAGTGTTAATTAGCTAATTACTTCCACTTGAATAAATTCATTTTGATTTTATATTTGTATATATAGCTTTGTTTTAGTTTAATTTACTTATTGTATTTGTTTAAACACCAAATTAAACATGAAAATCTTTTTTTTTTTAAATAATATAATATCAGCTTCTAATTTTTCATTCTAACTAATGAAAAGTTTATAAAAAAATGGAAGGAAATGTTTTTGGTTGTATCGGATCATAGACGAACCAAAGTTATCCATATGGTAAATTGGTAATAATTTAAAGACGAGCTAATTTTTTTTTTACTGGTTTCACTCTTTGAAAATGTTACCAAGATGTGTAAATATCATAATTTTACTTTCCTCTCTTGTCGATAGTTGCTACAATCGATATAACACTAATTTAATCAAGATCAAATATATGATAAACCTATTATTATAAAAAGTAAGTCTTTTTTTTTTCATTAAAAAAGTTGTATTAGTTGCAGTTATATTAAACTTAATACATCTAATTTGTTACATTCTTTTAGAACAGTAAGTCACGGGTGAGAAAAGCCTAACCTGAAAAAGAAATGAAATAACATGAATAAGAGATGATTTTGTAACCACCCGGTCCAAGTAATTTTAAGATTTTTATTCCTACTAACAATTGATGTAAATGAAACTTGTTTGATGAAATCGATTACGGGATGCTTCTTCAAGTCACCTTTGTTTAGAAGTAGTATTGTTACGTCTCTTTCAACATTTTTGTTACATAATACAATTTTATAAACTTAATACACCCTTTTCAAAATGCAACTATTTGAAGAAAAAAATTCAAATTATGGAACAAAAACATTACATAAGTTTAATGAATTTGAGCTGATACAAAGTTTTCATGACAAAAAAAAAATAAAAAAATTAGAGCTATTTTTTAGTGTATAAATAAATTTGCAGAGAAGTTAGTTGGTAACAAACTAGTTATCTTTGTTAGTATATTATATTACACACATATATAAGAGCTTATATAGTGACATGTGTCTCTTAAAAAATAAGCAAAAACCCTAAAAAGATGAAAAAGCCAAGGTAAAAGAAAAAGGGAATATAATTTTTCTCATTTTCTTTTTGTAAAAGAAAATTGTTTTCTTTATACTTATGTCACGTCGTTAAAAAGCAAAGAGTACAACTGTACAAAGCCGATACGATTGGGACTAATCCCTAAATATACTCTTCATCACAAAGTCTAACCTATTACCTATGTACTATATATATTTTAAACAAAATATAATACTTCTTTTTATTTTATTTGAAAAAAAAAACAACATTTTAATAATTAAAAGTTAATAATTCATTTAAACATACATAAAAGTCTTTTTATTCTGTCTCTTATATTTTAAACCATTATGTATAAGTGTTTATAAGTGGGAGTTACAAAATCAACGAGATAAATTAATAGACTAAAATAGACTAGAATATTGTGTTTTGGTAGAAACCAGATTTTTAGTCCTTCTAACAACAATCCATGGTTTTTCGATCGAGTGCTGAAGGTTAAAGCTGAATACCGTGGAATTGTTTATGTAATTGCTAAATTGTCGTGGTTGCGCAATCACCTCCTTGAACTATTTGCCCTATTTCTCGAGCCTCGTCGGTGTATTGTGACAACATCAGATTCATCTACCTATCCGGCAATTCAGTTCAACACCAAAGAACCTAACATATTGAGCTGGACATGCATTTTGTTCGGGAACAGGTGTATCGTGGAAAGGTGCACATTCTTCATGATTTTACCATCCCATTTTCAGATAACAAACATTTTCACCAAAGGTTTGACTCGTTTACTGTTCGAGGATTTTAGATCCAGTCTCAGCATACGACCTCCTCTCGCTTCAACTACGAGGGTATAATAGACTAGAATACAGTATTTGTAATTATTTGTATTCTAGTTAATTATATAGGATTCACTTATATAATTATGTATCCTATACCTTGAGGTGGGAATTTATAGAATGATCACTTTGAAATAATTCATTCCTTCATAAACGATTAAATAAACGTTTTAGGTATCATATTAAAAGAAGAAAAGTACTATAAAATATTATCATCTTATATAAATAAACCTCACGGTTATTTTATTTATTTAAATATGGCTTTATATATTAAACGTCATCACTATCTGTGAAAAATGCTAAAAAATTTGATTGTGGTCCGGAAGAGAAACCCCCACGTATGCCGCTAGAGTTAGAGGAATTTTCCTCCGCCAAAAAGTATGAAATTGACAAACGCAAATGCGAAAAGAATCCTATGTCATATATATTTTATTATTATTATTATTATTATTATTATTATTATTATTATTATTATTATTATTATTATTATTATTATTATTATTATTATTATTATTATTATTATTATTATTATTATTATTATTATTATTATTATTATTATTATTATTATTATTATTATTATCATTATCATTATTATTATTATTATTATTATTATTATTATTATTATTATTATTATTACCTATCTTAACAAAATGAAATGGACCTCTTTTCGGTTCGGTACGTACCTTTTGGATCATCATATCTAGTTTCTTAAGCTATGTGTAGTGAAGATTTTGAGAGAGGTGGGGTTATGTGACATGTGGCATATGGGGGGGTTATGAGTAAAGAGGTGTAGTGGGGGTTATGAGGAGGGGGGGTTATGTGAAGTGGAGAACCAATAAAAAAAAAGAAAAAAAAAAAGAAAAAAAAAACATCAAAGGGGGGAGGCGTTATGCAGGTAACGCCCGAGACAATTTTGGCTAACATGGCGCCCCGAGGGGTGGTGGAGGGGCGTTATAGGGGCGCCATGTTACATTTTTTTGCCCTATAACGCCCCACTACGAACAGCCTAACTAGACATTTTATTTTAATAAATTTAATTTTGCCGTTTAAAAAAAATGAAGATATTAGAAAAATAAATGTGTAAACTATATATTTTATAACAATTTAGAAAGTTTTGAATGTACTTTTCATTACGACGCAAGTACATTCTTTTTTAGAACTAATATTAGGTAATCCATAGCGGTGTCGAAGTTTAAAGTTAAAAAGTGTTTTACGCAGGTTGTCACGTAAGATGTGATGTGAGAGTGAAAAAAAGTGGTGTAGTGGATAATATTAGTATAAATATTAGGGTGAATGAGGTACATGTAATTGTTTAAGTGGTGAGGAAAAAAAAAGATTAAAAAGGAAAAAATAGGAATGCATCAATGCCCATTATTGTTGAGCTCACCGAGGGCCGAACCCTCCCCCACCACCCCCCCCCCCCCACACACACAAAAAAAACGCCTAGGGGGGGGGGGCTGTAACTATGATGTTTTGCATATTCACATCCCTTTCACACTTCATACATATGGCCTTAGAATGTTGGGCACCTTCGAAATAACAAATGGGTCCGTAAACCCACATGTGTGCATGTATACGCGTGTTCATGTAAAAAAGAAACTTATATTGTACTGATGTGGCGACTCTTCATATGGAGGTTTCGTCGGTGGACTGGAAAAGAAAAGGCTCTTAACTCTATATTTCTCACCATGTGTTAGTGTATTTGGAAGGAGAGAAATAGGGTTGTTTTTAAAGGTGGTAACCGGTCCATCCATAGGGTGATGTGCGACATCAAATATTGGAGTTTTATTTGGTTCGTCAATCGTTGTAAGTCCCGGTCGTTAGACTGGAATTCTTGGCTTTCCTTTTCCATGTAATGTTGTTTTTCGGCCGACTCTAGCGTCTTGCTAGGGGCTTTTGGCTTTGTTTTAATGAATTGCCGTTCAAAAAAAAATATTGTACTGAATTATTAAAACGAGGTAAAGAAAAAACCTTGATTAAAACGGGTTTTATTATAGTAATCAATTAGAAAATCAGTTTTTAATGGTTTAATATAATTTGATTATCATATCTACTTTTCGGACAAACTTAATTCGTTGAATTCGATAATTAATCTTTTTTGATTACCATTGTAGCATTGTCTCAATGGTACCGGTGTTGTTTGGACTTTGGGGAAACCCAGGTTCAAACCTCACTGTTGGCAAATGATTGATGACCAAGGGCAACCTTGGTTCGAGTCATGATGCCGACCGGTTTTACCCAGCACGCAGGTTACTCCAGATAGTTTTGCTATTGTGGAGGCTTGCAACTGTCTAAGCTTGGGTTGAAACCTACGGGTTTCAACGAAGGTCCCATGTGGGCCTGCTAGACAGTCGTATGGTTTCCCGGGGAACGTCCATATGCCCCACACGACCCCAGCTGAGACACGGTTAGGACACTCATGTCTGGCTGTCTGTGGGGTGGACCCTCATCTCCTCCTCTACGGAGGTAGGATAGGTGCGCGATGTCCTAACCCATCGTGACCAAACATCGCCGTTCCAAAAAAAAAATCTTTATAGGTTATTCAGTGTTTCAAATGATAAATGTATAAAAAATATATATTTTTTTAATATTTAATTAGAGACTTTGAATAGTAAAAGGAAAACACTATTAAGATATATATAACCTGTAATCGTAAGTTACTACTGTGCCTCACTTATAATTAATGTTCGAACCCGTTTGGCGTAGCTTAAACCACTGATTTGTTTATTAGTTTCAAGAAAGTGGCGTAATTAAATAAATTCATTATTCATGGATGGATGATTGAAGGAATTGGTGCGTCAAATAGTTTAGACGGTTAATATTTAGATCAAATAATTGAAAGCTAAAAAGATATTACTTTATAGTAGATGATATATAATACATATACATAATATATAATATATAAGGGAAGGGTTCCGTGTAGACCCCTTAAATTTTGTAGACCCCGTAGACCCCTATAAAACTCAATAAAAATAAAACTCAGTGTTGTAAATTTGGTTTTTTTTTATTACGATAAGCTTTTAAGAACCAAAAAAATAAATAAATAAATTAAAAAAAACAAAAACATTAAAAATCGAACATTTTAAGACAATGAGTTTTAAAATAATGAGTTTTAAACGCAACACTGAGTTTTATTGAGTTTATTGAGTTTATTGAGTTTTAAACTCATTGATTTTTAAAACTCATTGTCTTAAAATGTTCAATTTTTAATGTTTTTTGTTTTTCTTTTTTTTTAATTATCTTTTTTTTGTTCTTAAAAGCTTATCGCAAATAAAAAAAATAAATTAACAAAACTGAGTTTTATTTTTAGTGAGTTTTATTGAGTTTTATTGAGTTTTATAAGGGGTCTACGGGGTCTACAAAAAATAAGGGGTCTACACGGATCTTTTACCTAATATATAATATATAATATATAATATATAATATATAATATATAATATATAATATATAATATATAAGTGAAAAGTTCATTGTAGACACCCCCATAAGTGTAGACAGGTAGACACCCTTTTTCACCATTAGATCTCTTGATCTAATGGTTGTGATTAATTTTTTTTTTCTTTTTTCTCATTAATTAGAAACTTTCATATGTGAAAAATAGCTATTTCACATGCGAAAGTGTCTACAATGAACCTCACCCTAATATATAATATATAATATATAATATATAATATATAATATATAATATATAATATATAATATATAATATATAATATATAATATATAATATATAATATATAATCTATAATATATATATAATATATAATATATATATATATAATATATAATATATAATATATAATATATAATATATAATATGTAATATATAATATATGTACACATATTTTATACATAACAATTAAATTAAATTTTATATATTACTAACGAAGGATGTCATTTGTTACACTTTTATGATCCCTTAACAAATTTGCTTCATGCTTTTTTCAATTTATTAAATAATATGCATTACTAAATGTGATTATTTAGGTAGACCGTGAATATTAGGTGGGTCGAATGAATTAAGAACTTGCTTCTTTAAAGTAATTGTTATGTTTTAGGTTGGTTAACTTAGTTAATTTTTAATATCTTTGTCTGTCGTTCAAAAAAATTAAGATTATTTACTTATTTAGAATTTTATTTGGTTATCTTTTTCTATAATACATAGGGTTTCTCACACTCTACGGGATTTATGACATGGCTAAAAGGTTATGTAGTAACACCATCATCTATAGTAGATCTCACATCAGATTAAAAAAAGGAAAATTATATATGTTTCTCTCTAAACTTATAAAATTATATATTTTCTCAAATCGTGTTTAAAAAGCATTGTATACATAAAAAACTTGTGTTTTAGAAAAATATGAAATTTTACTTCAAAATGGGGGGCTATATGCCATTACCCCAATTGAAAGCATATGGACGAAGCCATGGTTTCATTTTCTCTACGTCTCTCTCTTTGTATAATTAAATATTACTAAAAAGTAAAAGATAGTGATGATGACCATAACATAGATGAGATAGACGGTGAAGTTATAATATATAGTACTGTTAAAGATCGAAAAGTAAAAGGGTAACCACTACACGTCTCTACACATAGCCTAAAAGGATAATTTTATAGAACTGCAACAAAGTTTACTTTTCTCAAGAAGACATCCAAGTGATAAGTAAGTATCTCAACCAATAGGTCGTGAGTTCGAATCATGCAATTTGTAAATTATGATTATTTTCTTCTAGAAAATTTATAGGTGTTTTTGCTATATTTTTTTGTCTCAAGAGGGTTCAGATTTTGCAAGGTACATTTATCTTAGAAATCTATGAATTGCTATTAAAAAAAGTAACCAAGTTTATGAGATGTCTTACTAAAATAACTCAAAGTGGGTTTTATTTTTTCTTTTCATTTGATATTATAATCTTACATAAAGATTTCATAATGTTTTATATATATATATATATATATATATATATATATATATATATATATATATATAAATTAAGTGATAGAAGTAAAAAAAATAAACATCTGAATATTGATTACTGTTTAGTAATTATGTGCTTCAAATTTGACTTGAATTTAATAACTATAAAAAAATTAGTTATTTATTTGATTTTATTTTCATAACTATTATTTCATACTTTAAGTTAATATGAAAAAAAAAATCATTGAATACTAACCAAATTCATATATGTTTCGTTTGTCTCATTTTGTTTTAAAAAAATTTCTACATGTGTAATGAAAATAGTGGCTTTTTAGATGAACAAAAAATAACTTAAATTATTTTAGTAAATCACTTAAAAAACTTGTTTACTTTTGAATGAAATTTTCCTTTCCTAAAAGTCTATAAATGAAAACCACAAACATATTATCTAACTTAACAAAATAAGAGGTGTTTATGGTAGATATTATTATAGATATAGAGTAGTATTAGTTTTTGAATAACTGACTAATTTACTTAAATAGTACTCAAACTCTCAACCTCATAGGAAACACATCATTATCTATACATTCGGATATCATTAAAGTATAACCCTTTTGATTAAAAAAAATAATATTAGTTCTTGCATAACTTTTTTAACTGCTATTTCTTGAATTTTTATAATAAATATATCATATACATCACTTGAAAGAATTTAAACACGTATTCTTTTAATTATAAGTCACAGGAATTAACCCACCAGATATCTTATGAAGATAGTTAGTGCGTAACTTGTCTCTTCTAAAAAGAAATGTAAACAAATGAATATTTATTTTTAAACCAAAGATTCCATGATTATTAAAAACAAAAGGGCAATTATGATGAAGATAAGCATTTATTATAATGGAGTGACAACAATAAAAACAAAAACAAACCACCTAACTTGGTACTCCTTTTGTGAACATTAATAAAAAATGTCAAGTTGAGATTGGAGATAAACCAAGGAAGAAATCATGATTCGACATGTGTCTATTTCGGTTTTCTGTATCTTTTAATTTTTATGTTTTGAACCGCAGGTTGTTCATGGTAAAGTTTTGACTAAAATACATTAGATGGGTTAATTCACCAATTATTGGAGACAATATTTGACGTGATTAGAGAAGGCTGTCAACATGATGTTGACCTTTTCTTTGTTTTCCACCTTCAAATAAAATTTATGTGTTTTTTTTGGAACGGTATTGATAAGATGACTCTGGTCTCACGTGTAAACCTACCCTTGTGGGGCTATGTCTAATGTCGATTACTCAGACCTCCGTGAGAACCAAGACACCCTCTCCTAAGCTTTCTCCTGGCAGAAACCCCCTCCTGAGACCACATGGGGTAAAACTGTCTTCCATTGGATTAGAACCCGGGTCACATAGTGGTCAGAGCCTAAAGAGTTAAGGGGATAACCACTAAGACAAGTCCTGATAGATAAGGACTTTTAAATGTGGTTAAATGCCATTTTAATGATAAGATATTTGTTATACTCTAGCCGTATACCCCGGCCATGTAAATGTGGTTGTAGTCACACTTTTTGGTCACCACCATGGTGGTGGAGGGCCGCACAACGGCGCAAGTGCACAACACATTTCTTCATTTGTGTCTCACTCTCCATTTCACTCTCTCTAACTTTTTATAACTGAATATAATTAAAAAAAATAGTGGGATGGCGTGGGTATTATAATGATAAAATGTGAAAGTGAAATGTAATGATGTGACGATGAAGTGACGGAAAAGGTGTGTGTGGTTGAAAAAGTATAACGAAACCGTTGCAAATAGCCAAAATAGTGTATTCATCTTACCACATAACAAGGTTCGAATCCTACTTACATGTATGATGAATTTAGTTACCAAGAATAGATTAAGTTGTTGTTTAAGGAAAAACCTATAAATGTGTTTAAAAAGATATAATTATATGTGTTAAAATATACAAATATGGACCAAATCAATTGAAACTCATACTTTTAGTGAAACCTTAAATACTCCTCATTTATCTCTTTAAAAATTTATAGTTTATTATTATAATATTATTTTGTTTTAAATTGCACCAAATAATAAGATTTTTTCTTTAAAAAGATATTTCTTTAATAAAAAATTGTATCTTATATTTTTTAGTATTGCATATATGCACTACTATTTATACTCTTGAATATGTGGTACATCTTACTACATATATGTTGTATATATGTAATATATCATATTACTATTGGTACGTATATCCAACATAAACTATTAAAGCTCATTTTCTTTATTATTTATTTTATTTTTACTTTTTAACAAACGTAAAATAAATACCATAAAGTTGAAAACTAAAAAAATTAAAAGAAGTTATTATAATATATTGATGTATCTGATCTCGATGCCGATGCTAAACACTTTGGGTAATCGAACTTGCATTGCTTAATTTCAAACCCGTCAAAAACCTATATAATTTTTGTTATTAGTTTTATACATGAATATACGTTACAATTACATTACCACCCTTCTCAAATTTTATAGGTTTCAGATTTTATAGTGTTTATAGTGTCAAAATAGATTTGATCGGTGCTTAAACCCGTGGGCTTTGGTGCTGAGGTCCGATAAGATTAAATGTTAGAATACCCTTTAGTGGGTTATTCACCATCTAAGTTGGGCCTAAAAGGGTAAGTATGGGCTTATCATCTTTTTTTATGGTATGGCTTTATATTTTTATAATTTATTACACTTAAATTCCGGATCTTTGTCCAAGTTTCACATTTCGTTTCTAGGTTTTAAAAATTACGAATATAATCCAAAGCTCTGCACTTTTATAACACCTTTAGTCTTTAACGTTTAACTGCCGTTAGATTTTAATTAACAATTAGACCCCTATACTTTTATTTATATAAAAAAAACATGGCTCGGATAAGAGCTTGGTTTCTAGCTCGGCCAGAAATATCAATATGAGCTAATTTTTGATCTTCTGAATCCCCAGGAGGAACACAGTTACAATTAACAATCTAATTACATCCTCAACTGTCTGTCTTTCTTCAATTTCACATTTACATATTTTGGTTCCAGTTCTAAAAAGATACATGTTAATATTATACATACACCATAAGAATGTAGAGTGTGAGGAATCTCAAGCACAACGGTTTTTCAGATCACACTTAACTCGTGGCAAACAATGTTTTCAGTTTGAATAGTAGTTATATTTCACATCTTTGAAACGAGACTGTTATGGCATGATTTATCGACCATTACATTTTCCTTCATTTCAATGTCAGCCAACGAGCTCGGGGGAACATCAACTGCTGGTGAGCAGTTGAAGAATCCGTGTGGCTGCACAAACAAATGTATCAACAATCCGAAGTCAATCACTATTAGACACAAAATCACAAAAAAACTTAACATATTTTGGGTACACTCGTTATATATTTATAGCCGTAAGATATTCTTGTATGTACTTTATCTTCACATATCATCACAAATGTCTTGGAAACTCACTTTGTAAGAAATAAAGGAGATGCGTGACAAAAATTTGCGTATATATAAACGGAAGTAAGAGCTGTGTTGGTTGACACAGATGAACAATTTTAACTTTTCTTATAAGCGAACAACCCTCCCCGCCCCTCCCCTAATCTACTCCTCATATATATATATCCTTAGAAAATGGTAAGCATCAATAAGACAACATTGGGTTCCTTGAAGGGACTTAACCTCTTTAGAAAACATCTTTTATAAAAAATATTCATATTTATAATATGTTGGTATATATAAAATATGTAAAAACATGGAAAATGGTAACTAACAAAAGAGGGGGTAATGGGTAAGTTTCTGGTAATTAATTCATAACATAAGAGGTTTGTTTAGAAAAACTAGAGTAAATAGGTAATGATATGAAGGGTGTTTATGTCTTTTTGTTAAATACAATTACATCAGCATTGTGTTAACTGATGCCCAACTAATATATGTTTGTGAAAATTGCTGATGATACAGAGATATATGTAGAATCGGGCATAACGGACCTACTCGTCAATATAAAAATATAATATAAATATAATAACAATCAGAATCAAGTACCATGAGACGGAAGCCAATTTGTTCTACAGGCATAACGGGCCAATCTTCCAGTCGAGGAACATGTGTCAATCCAAATACATACCTGCCAGCATTCAAAAGTACGCATTACGGGAACTAGAATACTAGAAGTGACAAAATGAGCGGGTTGGGTATAGTGCCGAAACTAGGTGGGTTAGGTTGGCCCACAATATTTTCTGCCCAATTTTAAAACGTTGTATCAATTCTAACTACAAAAGTTTGTTATTTTGATAATAATCTAATTTTTTGAATAAAATAATTTAGAAAAAATGCATTAAATATACTGTAGGCAATTTTCAATCCACAGGACCTCTTTCTCCTTTTTAGCTATTTTTTCAGATTTTACCCATTTGACCCGCTGAAAAAAAAACACCCGTACTCAACCCAGTCATAAGTAATTGGATCAAAATTTCCACATACGATGAAAATGGGTGGGTCATTTGTTTACGGGCAAAAAATGGGTTTGGTCAGTTGGATTGGCCCTTTTTGTATCAAGATTCTTAGAATTCTTTATAAACAATGAGGATGTGAGACAGAATTACAAATATTTTACTTTCATTAATATATAAACTTATTCTTTAGAATAAGGCAAATGCAGAGAAAGGTTACAGAAATCTGTTGAATTAGCACATAATTCCCCGACTTCATTTTTGCATGGTTAAGTCCCCCTAACCTAAAAATCTCGGCAAGAAGGCCCTTTATAGAAGTTTAGGGACTTAATCATGCCAAAAATGACTTATTTATCGAGTTTATATAAGTTTAGGGACTCAATCCTGCGATAAGGATATTTTTTTATAATAAAATCTGAAAACGTCTTCATTGACCTTTTATCACGAGAGACTTAACCATGTAAAAAGGCTCAAGGACTTATATGTGAATTCAGCGAAAGCTCATAGGCGTTTCTTTTACGTATATCATTAAAAATACGATTGCAACAACTTTCGACGTGTTCAGCCCATTTATTCATCTTTTTCTATTTTTTTCCTTTTTAGTTGTTTTTTAAAAGATTTCACAAGTTTGATCCATTAGAGATGTAACATAACCCAGATCAACTCTCTCATGAATAAATGAGTCGAAATTGCCACAAATAAGATACAATGTTGAAAAAAAACCTATGGAGTTTCGCTGAATTAGCCATATAGCATACATGTCCTTTTACTTTATTTTTGCATGAAGAAATCATTGGACTTCAAAACTCGATGAAAGGGTCTGTTGTGTAATGTTCAGGACATAGTCAAGCAAAAAAGAACCTTTCTGTTATTTTAAAAAATTAGAAGTATTTAATCATATGCATATAAGACCTTTTTTTTAGAAGTAAAATCCAAGGACTTATTTCATTGTTTTAAAATATAAGGGGTTTAATCATGTAGGAAATAAAGTCCAGGGACTTATGTGCAAGGTTAGTGCAGGTCTGTATGATTTTTTCAAATCTCTAATGAATGCATCAGCAAAAGAAGTCATAATCTAATATAAATGACAAACAGTGTGGATTATAGTATCATACCAAAGAACCAGATCAGTTTCTTCTAGAGACCGGTTTTTCTTCACCCAAGTAGCCAATCCCTCACCGACACGTGGATTTTGATTAGGGAACTCTCCTCCAGGAAACATTTCTTCGGGTTCATATGGTGTGACCCACAAATTGTGCATCAAAAAAGCAGCTCTCCTCAAAAACTTAGCCTCGGCCCCACCTAATGGTAAACAGTTTGATCCGGGTACTAGTTTGTAGCCGGTCAATTGACCAGTTCGGTTTACGGTTCTCGTGTTCCTGATCTGAATCATAGAACTTGTATCATTCACAGGAAATTAATAAGTTATTTCTAGAAATAAAAGAGTCTTTCTTTCATAAAATACCAAAATACTTCCACTTTTTTCTAGTTGTAGGCATTGTACCTTATTTTCATTAAATCCATCCAACTATTTAAACTACTTTATAGGCCACCCAAGTATGTCACCAGTTTCATTTACACCTAATTTGATGAAAAACCTATTGAATTACTAAAATTTCCTTCAATTTGTTAACAGGATGACAATTTTTTTACTTTACGTGATAGAAAAAGTAACCAAGGGAATTTTTATTCTATTGAAAACATTTCAACGGTGTATTTATCATCCAACATGTCCGCCGGATTTGGTATTAAACGAAACCATATACATATTTGGTTGGCCTATAAATTAGTTTCAACAGTCTCGTGACCTTAATAAAAAAACTCCCATACATTATCCCAATTCCCTACCTTTTTTGTACATTTTAAATCATTAGAATATTGGATTTTTTTTCATTTTTGGGTCATTATATGGTAGCTTACTGATAGAATAAGGCTCAAATAAGAACTAGTCAAAATCTTAAATTCAGAATATATTTACTCTCATTTCAGAAGATATTCTGGCAAATGTTTTTTGGGTTATTTTACCTATTATATTCTTAATAATGAGAAATTTTCAAACAAATAAACAACTAATTACCTAATTATAACAACTTCTTACAACAGAAGCACATCCAAGCACTATCTTTATACTTCTTCTTAAGAGGGGGGTACATATGCAATTTTGTTTCAATATAAAAAGATCTGATCCTCATATCAAGTATCCTGTAGTCACTTTCAGAAAACACTTCTAGATTTCTCATACTAGGTTATTATAATCGTAACATAAAATTCATGTATACCTAGTTTGAGAAATTTTGCCTAACATTTCACAAGACATCTCTACCATTTCCTTAATGATCAAAATTTCCAAATGTTAATTGTTACAACAAACTAATTACCTGATTATTACAACTTACCACAAAGGTATATCCAAACACTCTCTCCTATGGTCCGTTTGATTACACACTAACACATAATCACTTTCAAAACACAGATCAACCCATAACTGTGTGTGTGTGTGTGTGTGTGTGAGAGAGAGAGAGAGAGAGAGAGAGAGACTTACAATCCAATGCCGGGCAGATGAAGGATTACAATCACGCATTGCTTCAAGTTCAGATTTCAACAGTTTTTCTTCAGCATAGAAAGCGTTGTTGTGCACATTTGCATCTCCTGGTTCTTCAACTTTAACATCCACCTCAACCACCTGTAAATGAAAGTGGCTTATATAGTTACAAGTGCTCTTGAAGGCTGAAAATTAGAGGTGGCAAAATTGGGTAAGTTGGGTAATGGCCAATGGGTCAAACGGGTTTGGGCAAAATGGGTAATGCAATAGTAAGGGTCAGATCAACCTGAAACATTTTTTGTCCACAACTTTTACATTTTTTACAAATAAATAGTGTGTCAGTTATGATTAAAAAATATGTGTTTCAATAGCAATTTTATCTTTTGAATAAAACTTTTTTAGAGGGTTTTATCCATCAAGAATATGTTGTAGGTAGCTTTCTACCTGTTTGACCAGTTGGAATTGTTTCCTTTAAGCTATTTTAAGGGGCAGTTCAACATGTATCTTTGTAAAATTCTAAGATTTCATATATATCCTTTTTAAATTTCATAATACTATATTTACCCATCAAAACACTAAAAATATAATTTCACTCATTCCGTAGTAAATAGAATAAGTCAGCTGCTTAAAACACCCTATTTCACTGAATATTATAAGTTGAAATGATTAACAGTAATAACGTGTTGTTGACTGTTGTAAGTAACTTTTTATTTTATATACTACGGAATGGGCGAATATGATAATTTTGGTGTTTTGAAAAGGTAAATATGATATTATGAAATTGAAAATGATATATTGAATTAATCCTTTTTAAAATCTTACCGGTTTGACACGTTAGAGATGAAAAATAATTTTTCTCTTTAAAATGGCAGAGATGAAAAAAATCTGAATCAACCCATTCATAACTTAAATGGGTTGAAATTGCCATATCTAGTTCAAATGTATTCTTTATGTTAAATGATTGATATCCAAATCCTGAAGCAAAATAAAAGTAGTAC
This sequence comes from Deinandra increscens subsp. villosa, assembly GCA_039602395.1. NCBI lineage: Eukaryota > Viridiplantae > Streptophyta > Magnoliopsida > Asterales > Asteraceae > Deinandra > Deinandra increscens. The sequence goes on along the minus strand of JBCNJP010000008.1, from coordinate 71,759,868 downwards.
AAGAAAATAAAATGCCAAGAACGACAGTGAGATCACTTATATCATATCACAGGTTCGAATAAGTATGTGTCTACAGCATCCCAACTCTGTATTGACTAACGCGGTGTTCGCATCTGCCTTTTGAACTTAATTATGTGATATTGGATTATTATAATTGGATTATCAATTGTAACAAAAGAGGTTGTATAACTATAGTATTTGAATTGCTATTGAAGCTGTAATAGAGAGAGAATCAAATGTTGAGTATTCGGATAATTCTGAGTATTCAAACCTCTCAAATTGGGTTAAAAGTATAGAAGGTTTGTAAAACATAAATCCAATTATTGAAATGCCCCTGAATAGCTAGTGGAGAGTAGCTCACAGTTCAACTTGAATTCACCTATTGCATTTGTAAAAGGTCATCTCAGGTAAATTACAAAGATTAATAATGCTAACCTGATTGTGGGATTCACCGGGCTTACAGTCAACAGAGACATCCATTCTAGCAACAAAAAAGTGTTGATGAACTGGAGCATAGAGTCCAGGGGCAATTGTAGTCCCGTATTTTCTAGATTCACCAGGTTGTAAAGCTCCTAAGCTAAGAATTCCAGTTAATTTCACCTCAGCTTCTATTTTTCCATCCTGTAAGAAGGTATTTTATTGATTTTTTCTAAAATGTCTATCTTAAAAATTATAAGATGTATAAATCTACGACGCCAACCAGCTTTTTGCCTTTTTTTAAAAGTCAAGGTGGACAGATTCTCGGGATGGATAACATATAGTTTTGCACGGGTCAAACGGTTTGAGTTGACTTGAAAAACTTTTTGTCCAACATTTTTTATATAAATAAATAGTGTATCATATATGATTTCAGAAACAATCTTATTTTCTGAATAAAATGATTTAGGATATCTAATGAAATAAAGATACATTTTGAGCCACTTTTGATCCATTGACTCTTTTGATCTTTTGGCACTTCAAACCTGTTTAACCCGTCCAAGATAACCCAATAACTAGTAAATAGGTTAAAATTAATTATTCAATAATAATCTTGTTTTCTGAATACAACGATATGAGGTTTTGATGTTTAATGCAATTAAAATACACTCACTTTCGACCTATTTGACTTGTTTCCCTTTTAGCTATTTTTTAGCCGTTTGATATCTCAGAGAAAAAACAGAATCAATCCATATAAGTAAATGGGTCGAAATTTTGCCACCTTTAAATACAAACAAGTGGATTTTAATAAATTACTACAAGGTTGAAAGGACAGATAAACTAAAGAATAACAAGTCGTGATTTACCTGATAGAAATACCAGTAAAACCCATATTCATAGTTGGCAACAGTACATATAAAAGACACTACTAGCCTTCTTGACCTTCTTACTTCAGCTAAACCAGTTCTCCAATCTTGATGCTTCCATAATATTCCATCATCTTCTTCGTGTAAAGAAACACAATCTTCAATTGTTTCAACACCCCCAGTGAAATTTGTTAAGTGTGCATCGAAATACTTGACATACCCCAAACAATCACAGCCCTGAAACATAAATACATGTTGACAAGAGTCATATTTCTTCAAGATACGCGATTCATATAGGATGGCTATATTAGGAAAAGTAGGGGTGAAAAAAATGGGTGAGTTGGGTAATGAGCCAAAATGGGTTGGTTTCAAAATGATTACTTCTGTTACAGGCAGGCCGGACTGAGTTTACCTAAAAGCAAAACACCCATTATCCAAAACTATTATTCTTTACAAATAGTGAGTCAAAATAGGATTAGATAAACACAGCATTTCAATAATAACCGTTCTTGAATAAGATGTTTAAGAGAGGTTTGTGCATTAATAATACACTTATGGAGACTTCCCGACCAACATTTGAACTGTTTAATTTTAAATTCACCCTTTTGACTGTTAGAAATAAAACACACCCTAAACCGACCAACTCAAGTAGGTATGGCAATTTTTTTGACACAACATGAAATAAACCAGTTAACGCTGGGCTAAATGTGTCAGGTCATATACACAACTAACCCCTAAATGGGTTGGGTCTAGATCGACCTGACGAACTTGTTTTTAACTTGCCAACCCGTTTAAGAATAGAATTAGAAAACAAACATAGTAGAATAATAAATCCAACTCGCCAGTGCGTTGACCTAGCCAGCCGTGTACAACCTATATAACCCGGTGCCAACGGGCCCAACCCATTTAATATGTTCATCTTTACTTCTTTAGGTTACACATGTCTGGGGAGTGGTTCAATACTTGACACAATTAAGTAACTGGGTCATGTTCACATTGTGTTATATGAACCAGTCAAGCCAAACCCTATACAAATTGCCACCGCTACATTCATGTTGCCACTTCTAGTGATCAAATTGGAAAATAAATATAAGATTGAAACTACAACTAGCAATCTAAAAGGTGGGCTTACCTTTTTAAGAGAATGAGCGTTTTTACCTAGTCCATCTTCCCCTGCATCAAATGCGTTCTTTCTGTAATGAGGATCATTGGGGTCGCCATAAGGAACAACCATTTCTACAAAGCTTAATCTGTGAGCCACAGGCCTCCGACCTCGACTACCGTCAACATATGCAACAGAATAAATAACTAAACCCTCCCTCGGAGTGAAACCAATACGAAAATTCCACTGCCAATAGTTAACAAAAGAAAAGTTAACTTTTACAAGTTTGCAAAGACAATTCAAATTGGTTCATAGAAAGGTAGACATAGAGATGGCAAAATGGGTTGGGTCAGTGACAGGGCAAAACCCGGTTAGTCCAGCTTGAAAACACTTTTTTCTCCTTTTCTCGCATTTTGTAAATAATTAATGTGCCAATAATATTAGAAGACTATCTTATTACAGTAAATCAATAATAATCTTCGAAAGAAATCAATTTATATGCATCTTAAATACACAACCCATTTCCATTTAGCTGAACACTTAAAAATGTACCCTTTTGACCCATGATGAGGTGAAGCATGACCCGAATAGACTCATTTACCCATAAAGGGCCACACCTCTTATTTCATCAGCTGTGCAATGGACCGGCTGATGGTAGAGGAGGTTTTATGCATTTTTTAAGGTATACACATCTCCCTCCCATTGGATAAAGTATAACCTGAATCCATCTGTTTTTTTAACCCTTCGAAATTGCCACCTCTAAGAAGACTGGAAAAACAGGACAGACCTTCTGCCATTGGACAAAATGGCCATTAACACGAAAACTCGGGCCATCGGGCTGAACAATGTTTAGTGGTTTTACATCACTTCGATCTACACCACCTCTTGTTTCGCCAGCTGTGTAATTTCTCAATGGATCAGCTGGGGGTAGCGGAACAAGTTTGCGGTCTTTAAATTCAATCACCACCATATTTTGCATATCAACTAGAACATCAATTCCTTCGACTGGGCGCGCATATCCGTTTTCCATGGGACAGTCACTTTCTGTTCTACAAAAAATAAGTGGTTTTGCTAATCTGCGATTAGGAGCATCAGCTTCACTGTGATAACCAACACACCTGAAAATATAAATATGATATTTTACACATTAGCATACAATAATACCAACAAAATTTTTGAGGTAATGTATGTGGAGACGGTCTAGATATTTAAGTTTTTTTATTAAGGTCACCCTTAATTTGAAACTAATGAGACCTCATATAGATATAGTCATACGGTATTGTGTATTACATTGGTCACAATTTATATGTGCAAAAAGGATAATTACAAAGCAAACCTGATTAAATTATACCTCCTGAGTCCTGACTATGGTAAAGAGATCCAAAATAAATACATTAAATCTTATCTACACAATGAACCCTAACTAATATATTCTATCTATATATTGGCCAAAACATGTCTAAGGGAAAAATGCTATAGGTTAAAACTGTTGTCTTTTTCAAGATTTAAAAAAAAAGAAGCTAAAGGCGTTTTCATCATTTAACATGTTTTTTGCTAATATACCAGGGAAAGAAAAATAGTCTGATTGCAAAATCATGAGTTACATGGAACCCATTATGGTAAGATAAGCTTGGGAACATGCAACTTATCCTCTTATGCAACACTTTAATTCAAATAATACCTAAGATTATTACTAACAAACCCATAATATATTAGTTTAGTATGGTATGGTCGAAGTTGGTATCAATGGAACATGAAGCATACTTATCTCGCGTACAAAATAGTTTACATACATGGGTGTCCTTAGTGAAAAGCTGAATGCCTAGGTGGCCTCCACAAGTTACATACATTATCCTAAATATATTTCCATGAAAGAAAGAAATTATTTCTTTTATTTTTTGGTTTGAATGAATACAATACAGGAGAGACAGGGTATATATACTAAAAAAACATCAGAACATAACAACTAAGTGCTTTAACTGTCTCTAAGATTCTTAACAGAATATAGAGAAAAGTCAATGCTGAAATGGCATAGAAGCATATGATATGAAATTGTGGAGGTATGCAAGGACTTACCAGGGATCTACCATCAGAAGGTCCATATCTTCAATACCCCTCCTCTTCATGGCCTCCCTAAATGGAGGGAAGTCCTTTACAATGGCTTCACATTCAGCATACTCCACAGCATCCTATTAAGAGGGGCAAAACAATAACTAGAATGGAGATGAAGATAACGGAATATGGAAAGAAATTATGATGCAATGAACATGACTAGTAAGTTGCCAAACAAAGGTTTCTCAAAAACAGACTTTGTACGTCTGCATCATTAACAGAGAGGTAATTCTTTGAGCCAACATCCATATCTATAGAGTTAGAACCATTCATATATTAGCAACTTTTGTTTCTTAGTAATTATTACAAGTGATTTAATACTAGAAAAGGTTCTTTTTCAATATGATACTAATATACTTTCACTTTTGTCCAGTTTAGTAATCATATTTGTACGTTTGAGTCATTAAGAATGCCTTTTTGACATGGTTCATTATAGAGAATTTATATGAGTACTTGAATGATGAAACATCACAAAAACTTTTATGTCAAGTCCATGTAATGGCCCAAATGGTAGTAAAGTCTCCATAATTACCTTATAAGCAAAACATGACACAAACATCTTTTAGTGGCTCAAATGTAGAAAGAAATGGAATAAAATTGAAAGTACATTGGTATGTTATACAAAAACAAAAGAACGCATGAAAAACTTAATTCTTAGAGATACGAGTGCCTGCTAGATATTTCCACAAGGTCACAAAGTCAATCATCTAGTAACAAATTTATGTGGTTAATAAAAGAAGGGTTTTGCTAAAAGGTAGCTCTTATGGGTATGGTTAACTAAAAAAATTTATCAATATACCTAAAGACTAGTATAAAAAAATTGGTTGTTAATCATATCCCTAAGGGCTATGTTTAGCATTTTGCATGAAAGGATAAGAGAAAGAGCTTATAAGGCAATGAACATAAATAAAGCTTAAAAAGTTGATTATGACAGAGTTCCATACCATAGGAGGTTGGACATCAGGCACGACTTTAGAAGAAATGACTTTCCCTCTATGGTGGCCACCGCGAGTTAGAGCATGAACCTCTGATAGCTCAACAATCCATATACTAGTTTCATTTGATTTCTTATTATAAACAATAAGTCTAGCTTGCCGAGGTGGAAGTTTTGTTGGGATTATGGGACCTCCCTTTGTTCTAGGCAATAAAGACGGTTGAAAAGGTGGAAAAAAATATGCATCCGCTAATGCAACTACATTTTTTGCTGGTTCCACAAGCACCACCTCGATAAATCGCATGCTATCTCTTACCTAAATAGGCCATTATAAAATTAAGATTCCAATTTATATTTTACGAGATACGTAAATTTATAGCCATTTAAATTTATGTGTGTGACAATTATTAACCTCTGGAGTTGCTCCTGCAGCTCTAACAGTTGCCACTGCTATGGAGATTTCAGCAGCAGCTAGAGGATCAAGTGGATGGCGAGTTTGTGCTTTAACCATACTGGTTGGCCCGGATCCTGAAGGAGCAAATTTCAGTCAATATTTAGATGAAACTTGCATATTCTAGGCACTAAGACCTAAGATGAAATAAATCATTTATTAGGTTACACAAAAGGGCATGTTTACGCTAACTGCGTCATATAATTTGTATTAATTGAGCTTTTGACCCATTCAAAAGTCAAAGCCACAACAACCATCATCTCAATCACTATGTTAACTGTTATTATTAATTTATATGACAAACCATAGGTGATATTATGATTTATCTATATAAATTACTGGGTTCAAGGCATGATGTTATGATACTAAAAGATCAGATAAAGCATATTATAAATTTTTTATTTATTGAGCATCTAACCAAACAACCATTATCTAGATCACTATGTTAACTGCTATTATTAATTATGACAAACCATAGGTGACAATATGATTTATCTACATAAATTATTGGGTTCAAGGCATGATGTTATGAACTTATGATACTAAAAGATCAGATAAAGCATATTATAATCAAATCATCATAAATATATGCATAGTAGAATAACAATCAAATTTACTGTGTCCCGTATTTTTTGGACGTCCTGTGGTCAAACAAAATGTGTAGGGCTAGCAAGCAAGCAGTATACAGTCAGCCTTTTTGTTTGAATTTGTGACGTCAATTCCATAATCACAGCCTGTCAATCTGTAACTATAGTTAAATCTAGAAGCATGTGATTAACAATTTAACACACTTTAGCACAAATTAAAACCTAAAAACTACGGTCACTTATCAAATTGTATTCAATTTCACCTAATCCTCACGAACGAATCGGAGATCATGATTAAATTTAACAAACAATAGCAATCGCACCAAACTGTGGCAGAATATCAGTTAATTACTTATAATTCAGTGAGTAACTGAGTACCTTTAACGGCAGTGGCAGCAGCGGAAGTTTGAGTAACGACCGTACGAGTCGAGTTATCGACGGAAGCAGCCGTGCCGCGGTGGCGAATCTGATCGCCGACGGACGGATCGGTGGTCCAATCCGGCACAACATCGGCGGCGGCGGCGGCGGAGGAAGTAACCTCGCGGCGGAGAAGATGCGTCGCTTTTTCCGAAGTTGAGGCCATTGCAGATAGTTATGAGCTTGTGATTATCACCGTAGTCACCACTGCGGTACAGCACAAACTCTCTCTTTCTCTCTCTACATATATATACACACGAATGTGTATCTATATGTTTCTCTCTCTACAATGATATGCAGAATGGTTCGGTAGAAGAGGATGATTGGTAGTGACTAGTGAGAGAAAGAAAAGAAGAAAAAAAAAGTGGAAAACGACGAAGAAGAAAGGGAGCCTTTTGAGTTTGACATCATATCACATTGCTTAGAGGTATTTTATTTTATAAGAAGAAAAAAAAAAGCATGCAATAATTTAGTTCATTGGAAGTTAGGCTTTCCGTCCTTATTTGAAGGGGATTTGTAGTAGTCTCGTGATGGGATCTGTTTAACGGGATTACGGATAGTGTTTTTTATTTTTTTTTCATTAAGAGAGATTTGGATTACTAACGGGATTGAAAAGTCTCTTGTTCGATCATCTTCGAACTCTAAACCAGTGATGACAGTAAACGGCACATCCCATATAGAGAAACTTGTACATCAGTTTTGCACACAACTGGGTCACCAATTCAGGAGGAAACTGGTCACTGTCAGATAAACCTCCCTGGGAGGATCGAACCCATGACCTCTCAGTCACAAGCCCTATCCATCCCTCTAATGGCGAAGCTTGAAATAAAACTTCGAAGAGGGGCGGCACTCAAAAATTCTACCGAGTGGGCGATACTCAATACATATAAATTGTTATACATAAAATCGCATCCCTTCTAACCTTCGCCCCTGCACCCCTTTATTACTCAAATCAAATATTATAGATGCCCAAACTAATATATCGTACCCAAAATCTGATTACAATCTCTCAAACATACAAATCTCTTAAATACAAAGATTACAGATCATCAGAGAGATAACCTACAACACTCACACTCGTAGCTACGATCTAACGGGAGATGTACATACGAGACTACAAAGACGAGTACAAACCCTAAAACAACTAAAGAAGATGACGACTAGAGAGATGAAAGAGTTAGGAGCAGCAAATGAAAAATATATTGTGTGTCCCCAAATAGGTGAAATCCTAAATAGTTTTATATATCATCTATCAAGGCAGCTACCCCGTCCATGACCCGCGTGTTCTTCAACTGGTACAAAACCATAGCACAACCCAACTATACATTATCTAGTCCAGCAGCCCAAAGCATCCAATCTAGTTGCATTTAAGCCCAATAAAGCTCATGATCCAATACTCACATGAAACAAGAAATATAAACCAAATTAGCAAAACATGCAGTTAGAATTAGATAGTAAGATTTAAGACTAAGACATATTTTTAACACCCCTCTATGTCCATTGAGCCAAAGCCCAAGGCATGATAGATGCGTGATCAGTAAAACGTGATGATAAGGAAATGCAGCTAAGCCCAAACATGTAGTAAAAAAAAAGTAAAAACGTGACGATGGTAATGAAGATAAAATCGTTTACGTCGAGTCCAGAGAGGACGACTCTATTTTTGTGTAGGGATGAGTTTTTGGTATCGAGTATCGGTACCGACCGAATCTAACTTGTACCGAATAAACCTAATCGGTATCGATACTTGATTTTTCGTAATTTTGAAGCTGGACTGGTAAAAACCGGTATTTCCCGAATGGGTACCAGAATACCGATGTGACAAAAGTTATATATATTACGTATCCCGGCAAACATAGACCTACAAATTATGTTACATGACGTGAGTATACCTATTAGACCACCTGTAACGACCCAAACGATTAAATTATTGAGCTTTGAACATAAAAGCTATGTTATACGACTGCGTTTGGATAGAGAAAAAAAATGAAAAAATTATATAAATTATGGAGTGCCGCGTGGCGACACCATGCTCCCCACGTGGGTGTTACTATTAGGGGGGGACAATATATCCATTTTCTAAGCCTTTAGGCTTCAAATCTCCACCCAATAACATGTTGTCACATGAGATCAGAACGAGAGAGAATTTGAAGCCTTTGGACTTGAGATTAGGTGGTATGGTTTCAATTTGAAGTTTAGCCAAAACTTCAAATTGAGATGAAGCAACAAAAAGGGTCGCATGGGCTCGGTTTCACACGACTTGAGGAAATCTAAAGGCTTGAGATTTGAAGCCAATGGGTACAAGCCATTATACACGGTATGGGTATGGAAACAAATGAGAAGGTGACGAAGCCACCCCTCCCAAACCGATGGAACCTGCCATGAATGCTCTAAACGTATACTTCGTGGGTACCATCTTCGAATCCCTTTTTTGTTATTTTTTTAAAATTTGTTCTAAACAAATATCTTTTAATCTTTTATAGGTTTTTTAATTTTTATGCAAACACAAAGGAACAAAAGCGGGCAGACCAGAACGGCAGAATCTCTCCCTGACTCCCTCTCAACTCTCCTCCGACCTCCGCCTGTCCGCCACTCAGTCCGCCGCAGCGCCGCCGCTCTCCTCTCAGGCGTCTCAGGGGAATTTATATAACAGGAAGTAGTTTGATCGGTGCGGCAATCAAAGCTTCTTGTATTAATTACATCGAAGAATCTTATGCTTATCAGGTACGTGATGAGTTAAAGCCCTAATTTTATTATAATTACGCCTCATTTGTATTTGTAGTACTGTGACGATTTCATCTTATAGCGATTATTGGATTTTATTGGATATTTCGTACTGTGATGTTCTTATTTAGGGGGATACAACAAGATCAAGCAGCCAATTTTCAAATTAGGAGTTTTGCACTTTCTGATTGAATAACATTAATAATATCCCGAATCTCTATTGTAATTAGAGGAACCTAGTTAACCAGAACTTCAGTGGCAGGTTTTTTTTTTCTAATTTTTTATTTATTTATAATTCTGATTGATTATTGGATTTTATTGGATAAATTGTTCTGATTGTTAGCTATCTATTTGTTCTGGCTATTGAAATTTGTAGCCTGTGATAGGTTTTATAAACTTGTACTCAATGTTGCATGTTCCCGTAGTTATGCGTACCCATCAAATTTAGTGCTCTTTTTCCCGAGCATGTTAAACACGTCATTGTGGCGCCAATGATGTGGATAAATAGTTCACGGCTTCTCCGTTAAGTACTCAAGCAGTACATTGGCCACGTTAATATGGGAGGCGTATGGATTTATTCTAGTTCAGATCAGTTTAGGGGGATGGAACACACACCATTAGTATTAGTCACCTTAACAAGTTTATTTCATTTAACTATTTCTGCTATGATATCCTGTTATTATTTGCTTCTGTTTATTCGCCTCATCAACACTACTATTGTTCTTTTGAATTTTTGGCTCAACCTTGTATTGTTTTTGTTGTTTTTATTTGTTTACGCGGGGCAGATGCTCAAAGGAATTGTGGGGTATTGTGAAGAGGAACTAGAATTTTAGAGAACTTAAATTGACATTGTAATGCATTTATAAGTTAGGTCTTGTAGACTTCTTTATCAAAAAGTTATTCATTAATTAAGGAATTTAGTTTTGTTCTGTGTTTTTTTTCTTAATTTATAAGTTAGGTCTTGTAGACTTCTTTATCAAAAAGTTATTATTCATTAATTAAGGAATTTAGCTTTGTTCTGTTTTTTTTCTTTCTAGTAGTGACGCATCAACCTGAGTTGGGTTGGGTGTTACAGATCAGTTAATAATTTGCTTTTGCAGGTAATTTACGACAAGAGTTGATTTTATTGATGTGAATGGTATAAGTAATTTCCTTGGACTTCCATCAAACTGGTAAGATTCCCACAGAACCTTTTCTTTTTTTGGTGAATTTATTATGAAGCATAGATAACAAGTGGAGATTTAAGTTGGTTAATTTTTACATATTAGTTTTCATTCCTTGAGATTAAGTGCCCAGTGAGACATTTGATGGATAATACACACACAAATATATAAATTAAAAACAACTAAATTTGGCAAAGGCCCAAATTTTAGAATTCGCTTTAGGTCTCCAAAAAGGTTGAGCCTCCTCTGTGTGTATATATTGCTTTACTTGTGATACATAAGAAAGTTCTTTAACCTCATAACCATCTCTTTTTTCTCAATTGCACATAGGTTTGTTCGTGGGTCGCAGACCTGACCGAACCGGCTGGGACCAAATTTCGCGGCGAATGGGGATTACTATAGTATTTTCTCCGATCCTTCCATAAAATATGCAAACATCAAAATTCCAAGCTACTGTTAGTCTAAATTTCTCTAGCAAACAATGGCTTTATTACTCCGTTTCTCTCGATCTTCTCGTAATCTTCAGCCCCTTCATCATCACCTCTTACTCGCTCTATCCCAATCTACTTCCCCTCCTCTAACAAACTCGCCACCACCAAAACCCACTTCTGATCATTATCACCATGACTGTTATTCCAATTCTAACACTCGAACCCATGAACTTTACATTTCAAAACTCTACAATTCCAAGTCTAGTTACTTTAAGTTGATAAGATTAAGTCATAGTTGTGGCATTTCTTCATCTTCACATAGTTTGAGGGATGCAGAAAAGGAAAAACATGACAATGGTGAGTTGAACAACCAACGTTCTGCTTCTTGGATTGATTTGTATCTGCCCACAAAAGTACGGCCATATGCACATCTTGCTCGGCTGGATAAACCTATCGGGACTTGGTTACTTGCTTGGCCATGTATGTGGTAAGATTTATGCATTCTTTTCATTGCTTGTAGATGACTGTTTATAAAAAATTATGTACATTATGGTGTTTATAAGCTGTCGATAATTATCACTTGACCAATTGTGTATATTATGGCAATGTGTGGTTTGAAAATGGAGGCCCATTAGTTTAATATGAAGTGAAAACATAAAAGGGTGTTATAATTTGTGTATAAATTGCAGTAAATAATTTGGAATAAGAGTTATAACTTATAAGTTGTGGTTTTAGCTTGATTTGGCTGCCAATGTTGGCATTAACATCTCCCCCAACTCTTTTGTTAATCCAGGTCAATCACATTAGCTGCAACTCCTGGGCACCTTCCTGATTTGAAGATGATGACACTATTTGGTTGTGGAGCCTTTCTATTAAGGGGTGCAGGATGTACTATCAATGATTTGCTTGATCGGGATATTGATACAAAGGTTTGAAAATCTTCTTGTATCTGTTTCTGTAAAAAGAAATTATGTTGTTTCTAGCTTCTCTCTGTATTCATGTGGAATACAAAGTTTCAAAAATGGCAGGTTGGGTAACGGGTTAAAACAGGTACATGTTCAAACAGGCTAATTTTTAGTACGTTTTGAAATGGGCAAGGTCTGAATGGGCTGACCTGTGAATGGTTTTGGAAATTATTTATAAATGAACTTATTATTACTAAAACAATATTGCTACAATAATAGGCCGTCTGAGATAAAACACAACCTAAATCAACCGGCTCATACTTAATAAGTGAATGAGGCATGAGGCAAAACTACCACCTCCAGTTGAATATATTTGCAGAGTTGCAGGGTGTCATAGTCTTCACTCCTTTGCGATATACTTAATGCTCCATTCTCCGTCACAATAGCGTAGCATTTTCCAGTTTGAGTCCTGAAAAATGAAACGTCTGCCTTGTTGGTACGCTTTCAATCCAATCTTACCTAGTCGCCCCTTAGAAGCTATAACAGGATATTAGTGAGATTAATATCGGTCCACAAGTTCTGTTAATTATTTTAAAGACATCAATTTAACTTTCTGTCAAGTTCAATATAACATTAAATAGATGGAGTATGTATTAAGAACATAAAGAGGAAATCATTTTGATGAAAAAAAATAAATGACACACATTTCTTGAACTACTAAAACTTGCCTTACCCCTATATGTTAAGGATGATTTGTTTGATTGAGAACAAAATCCTGTTTTAGAGAACGTGGATCATATGGGTGGAATCAGGAGTTATACTTTTTTTTTGTTTTTTGTTGTTGTTTTATTTTGTTTTGTTTTTAAAGTTACAGAATTTACATCTTCCATATAGTAAAATCTACGGAATTTTTTTTCGATGCTTTAGAAATTTGTGACAACTCTTTGCAAAATTATCTTGAAATATGCCTATTTACTCATTAAATTACTTCAGCAAGTTGATATTTGTCACCTGTAATTGAGTAAAATTACGTGGATTCATGTAATTTGTAAGTAGTGTGTTGCAAACTGTAATATCAATGTTTTCTTGTTAGGTGATACGACTTAGGGTTTCAGGTTTAGGTCATGGCCTCACGGGCATAAAACGATATTCTACTGGTGGATGACATTTTTGGTAGTATAGGATTACAAGTATGTCTTTTTGCATTTACTACGAAACAGTGACCAACTTCTTTGTGACTCAGGTAGAACGAACAAAATTAAGACCAATTGCAAGTGGTGCCTTGACGCCATTTCAAGGGGTTGCTTTTCTTGGGATTCAATTGCTTTTGGGTCTTGGTATTCTTCTCCAGCTAAACAACTATAGGTTTGTTTGGCTATTTTTGACTTCATTATAGCTTTAATGTTTTCTTTTTGCATATTAACCTCAAATGTTGTTATTCTTGGCCGAAACTTTCTTTCTTCCATAACAATAGCTTGTGCTGGAGGTGGCAATTTCAACCTGTTTATAAAATTGGCCAGTTTGGTGGTATTTGTTTGGTAATGAGATAAATATGAAAAGGTAGCTAAAAATGAAATTGGTTGTATGGGTTTGACGTGTATTCAAATGCTCACAACCTCCTAACATCCTATATAAAATGGAATACATTTATTTATTTAATAACATAGTTTATCAATCATAGTTATTATATTAACTATGTATACATCAAAAAGGACAAAAATGTGTTTCTGAGTAGGCCCAACCTGATCTAGCTTCTTTGACCTCCACACCGAAATTACCTGTTTTAACCAGTACCCATCCCACTCGACCCACTTGTTTTGCCACTACTAGATTTGTGCGCCTATAACCTCCGGCATAGCATTTTTCTACTCTGATGCATGATATCTCTCTCTCTCTTTTTCTTATGATGATTATAATGGATTTCTTACAGCCGCGTATTGGGGGCTTCATCATTGCTACTAGTCTTTTCATATCCTCTGATGAAAAGGATTACATTTTGGGTAAAACATCTACTTTTGCTTCATAGAATTTCTCTTTTATCTTTATGATTTTTTATTTATTTATTTATTATTATTTTTTTATATAAATTTATTGGAATTGGAACTTGTTGCAGCCTCAAGCCTTTCTTGGTTTAACTTTCAATTGGGGAGCCTTATTGGGATGGACTGCCATTAGAGGAAGCCTTGATCCTGCTGTCGTGTTGCCACTTTATCTTTCTGGAGTATTTTGGACACTTGTCTATGATACGATATACGCCCATCAGGTAAAAGCATCTATTTTTATACACCCCATTAGTACAATAGGCTCACC
>JBCNJP010000008.1:71664824-71744952 GCA_039602395.1 Deinandra increscens subsp. villosa | reverse complement strand
CCAACGGGTACAAAACCCAACTCGTCCCTAACATCCAAACGTGACATCTATCCAAAGCTTTACTTACCTACACATGAACCAAAAATACGTCAACAACAAAAGTTGTTGGTGAGTCGTAGCGCGTTTGACTCAAATCCAAGTTTCCACAAATCAAGTAACAATACTGTGCCTGTTATAAATTCCTATGGTTAAACCAGGACTCCGGGGGTACGATCCTACGGCCGCACGCCTCCCCTTTGTGGACTAGGCATATACGCCATCACCCGACCCCTAGTGGATCCAACAAACGGGTATGAGACACCTTGATCTACCTCTACAGCTGTATTGGTGCAATATATGTCTTTGTGGCCTAACACTAAGGCCCAAATTAACCATACTAATCAACATGAACATCTCGTAACATGCGAGTTTAAATTTATAACACGGTAACAAAATACCTAAGCACAGTAACAAACAAACAAGCAATAGTTTGACATGGTTCATGTACACCCCAAAACGTTAAAAAGTTAAAGTAGGGGGAAAGAGCTATCAACTCACGGATCTCAAATGGTAGGATCGAGCAAGCGTCACTAGGGCACGAGAATCCAAACGTCCAAGTGTATCACAGTGGCAAGTCTATTATAATGATATATACATAAATATATCAGAACCTATCCGCAATTATATATGTCAAACAAAAACTGATATACTAACTGAACCAAGTAAATAATAAGTAAAATTATAACCCTTATTGCTATCACGATTTCAGCGACCTAGGTTAAGCATTTAACAAATAAATTATTTATTTAACTATAAAACATTACGACGTCTCAACTCGATTATTTTCTATAATTTCAACCGAACCGTATTTAGTCTTCAAAAATTAATTTAGGGCTAATCTAAACATATATAATCACCAAATCAAATTTCAAGACATAACTCTAATGTTAACCCAAAGATTTAATGAACTATTTTTAATTCTAAAAATCATAGTTAATTTAATCTAAGTAATTAACCATCCAAGAATTCAATTTTGTCAAAGCATAATCCTAGATCTAGGTGCAAAGTCATCTTTCCATGGAAAAAACCCTAGATCTAACATTTTAGCTTAATAGTAACATCATCTAATCAAGATCTAATGAAGATCTAATCATGAAAATAAGGAAAAACACATAAAAATCATTCTTTTTCCCATAAAACCCTAGATCTACAATTATGATGGTAATTACATCATCCTAACCCCTAGATATACCATTAAAATGGTGTCCATATCAAGATCCAACAAGGTTGATTAGATAAAACTCAGATCTATGAAGATCCATGGAGAGAAAATAAGAAAAAGGAGGACTTTTTATAAATGAAATCAAGTTTCCCATCATCAACACACTAGATCTATAGATTAGGATATTTCCTCATGACAAATCTTGTAAAAAAAGATGTATTTTCCAGACCTAACATGGATCTAACAAGATCTATAAAGATCTAACAATTGTTCAACAAAAAGTGTCGCAGATCTAACAATTGTTCAACAAAAACTGTCATAGATCTAACAATTGTTCAACAAAAAGTGTCATAATATCTATAAAAATCAATAAAAACTCCATTCTTTTTGTTATAAAATTACTAGATCTATGCTCTAAGATCTAGATCTAGGTTTAAAGTTGCAAAAAGGTTGAATCTTGATGATGGAGAACGAAGGTTTCTTGAAGATGGAGGTTGGAATCGAGAAAACTAACCTTTTGGAGTGAAAACCGACACGAATCGTGGCTCGAATTCTCTAACTTTAGCCTTTAGATATTCAAGGACCTTGATCTTGGTAAATCACAGTCGTTTTAGGGTTTAGGAGGTGTTAAAAATGAAGGATATGGGGGCTGGAAAGGAATAGGATGTTTAAATACCCGATTTTTAGGGTTAATCACGATTTCAGCAACCTTGGTCGGTGGGCGGTACACGACGCCGTCCCAAGTTTTTAGGGTTAATCACGATTTCAGCGACCTAGGTTAAGCATTTAACAAATAAATTATTTATTTAACTATAAAACATTACGACGTCTCAACTCGATTATTTTCTATAATTTCAACCGAACCGTATTTAGTCTTCAAAAATTAATTTAGGGCTAATCTAAACATATATAATCACCAAATCAAATTTCAAGACATAACTCTAATGTTAACCCAAAGATTTAATGAACTATTTTTAATTCTAAAAATCATAGTTAATTTAATCTAAGTAATTAACCATCCAAGAATTCAATTTTGTCAAAGCATAATCCTAGATCTAGGTGCAAAGTCACCTTTCCATGGAAAAAACCCTAGATCTAACATTTTAGCTTAATAGTAACATCATCTAATCAAGATCTAATGAAGATCTAATCATGAAAATAAGGAAAAACACATAAAAATCATTCTTTTTCCCATAAAACCCTAGATCTACAATTATGATGGTAATTACATCATCCTAACCCCTAGATATACCATTAAAATGGTGTCCATATCAAGATCCAACAAGGTTGATTAGATAAAACTCAGATCTATGAAGATCCATGGAGAGAAAATAAGAAAAAGGAGGACTTTTTATAAATGAAATCAAGTTTCCCATCATCAACACACTAGATCTATAGATTAGGATATTTCCTCATGACAAATCTTGTAAAAAAAGATGTATTTTCCAGACCTAACATGGATCTAACAAGATCTATAAAGATCTAACAATTGTTCAACAAAAAGTGTCGCAGATCTAACAATTGTTCAACAAAAACTGTCATAGATCTAACAATTGTTCAACAAAAAGTGTCATAATATCTATAAAAATCAATAAAAACTCCATTCTTTTTGTTATAAAATTACTAGATCTATGCTCTAAGATCTAGATCTAGGTTTAAAGTTGCAAAAAGGTTGAATCTTGATGATGGAGAACGAAGGTTTCTTGAAGATGGAGGTTGGAATCGAGAAAACTAACCTTTTGGAGTGAAAACCGACACGAATCGTGGCTCGAATTCTCTAACTTTAGCCTTTAGATATTCAAGGACCTTGATCTTGGTAAATCACAGTCGTTTTAGGGTTTAGGAGGTGTTAAAAATGAAGGATATGGGGGCTGGAAAGGAATAGGATGTTTAAATACCCGATTTTTAGGGTTAATCACGATTTCAGCAACCTTGGTCGGTGGGCGGTACACGACGCCGTCCCAAGTTTTTAGGGTTAATCACGATTTCAGCGACCTAGGTTAAGCATTTAACAAATAAATTATTTATTTAACTATAAAACATTACGACGTCTCAACTCGATTATTTTCTATAATTTCAACCGAACCGTATTTAGTCTTCAAAAATTAATTTAGGGCTAATCTAAACATATATAATCACCAAATCAAATTTCAAGACATAACTCTAATGTTAACCCAAAGATTTAATGAACTATTTTTAATTCTAAAAATCATAGTTAATTTAATCTAAGTAATTAACCATCCAAGAATTCAATTTTGTCAAAGCATAATCCTAGATCTAGGTGCAAAGTCATCTTTCCATGGAAAAAAACCCTAGATCTAACATTTTAGCTTAATAGTAACATCATCTAATCAAGATCTAATGAAGATCTAATCATGAAAATAAGGAAAAACACATAAAAATCATTCTTTTTCCCATAAAACCCTAGATCTACAATTATGATGGTAATTACATCATCCTAACCCCTAGATATACCATTAAAATGGTGTCCATATCAAGATCCAACAAGGTTGATTAGATAAAACTCAGATCTATGAAGATCCATGGAGAGAAAATAAGAAAACGGAGGACTTTTTATAAATGAAATCAAGTTTCCCATCATCAACACACTAGATCTATAGATTAGGATATTTCCTCATGACAAATCTTGTAAAAAAAGATGTATTTTCCAGACCTAACATGGATCTAACAAGATCTATAAAGATCTAACAATTGTTCAACAAAAAGTGTCGCAGATCTAACAATTGTTCAACAAAAACTGTCATAGATCTAACAATTGTTCAACAAAAAGTGTCATAATATCTATAAAAATCAATAAAAACTCCATTCTTTTTGTTATAAAATTACTAGATCTATGCTCTAAGATCTAGATCTAGGTTTAAAGTTGCAAAAAGGTTGAATCTTGATGATGGAGAACGAAGGTTGCTTGAAGATGGAGGTTGGAATCGAGAAAACTAACCTTTTGGAGTGAAACACACGAATCGTGGCTCGAATTCTCTAACTTTAGCCTCTAGATCTTCAAGGACCTTGATCTTGGTAAATCACAGTCGTTTTAGGGTTTAGGAGGTGTTAAAAATGAAGGATATGGGGGCTGGAAAGGAATAGGATGTTTAAATACCCGATTTTTAGGGTTAATCACGATTTCAGCAACCTTGGTCGGTGGGCGGTACACGACGCCGGCCCAAGTTTTTAGGGTTAATCACGATTTCAGCGACCTAGGTTAAGCATTTAACAAATAAATTATTTATTTAACTATAAAACATTACGACGTCTCAACTCGATTATTTTCTATAATTTCAACCGAACCGTATTTAGTCTTCAAAAATTAATTTAGGGCTAATCTAAACATATATAATCACCAAATCAAATTTCAAGACATAACTCTAATGTTAACCCAAAGATTTAATGAACTATTTTTAATTCTAAAAATCATAGTTAATTTAATCTAAGTAATTAACCATCCAAGAATTCAATTTTGTCAAAGCATAATCCTAGATCTAGGTGCAAAGTCATCTTTCCATGGAAAAAACCCTAGATCTAACATTTTAGCTTAATAGTAACATCATCTAATCAAGATCTAATGAAGATCTAATCATGAAAATAAGGAAAAACACATAAAAATCATTCTTTTTCCCATAAAACCCTAGATCTACAATTATGATGGTAATTACATCATCCTAACCCCTAGATATACCATTAAAATGGTGTCCATATCAAGATCCAACAAGGTTGATTAGATAAAACTCAGATCTATGAAGATCCATGGAGAGAAAATAAGAAAAAGGAGGACTTTTTATAAATGAAATCAAGTTTCCCATCATCAACACACTAGATCTATAGATTAGGATATTTCCTCATGACAAATCTTGTAAAAAAAGATGTATTTTCCAGACCTAACATGGATCTAACAAGATCTATAAAGATCTAACAATTGTTCAACAAAAAGTGTCGCAGATCTAACAATTGTTCAACAAAAACTGTCATAGATCTAACAATTGTTCAACAAAAAGTGTCATAATATCTATAAAAATCAATAAAAACTCCATTCTTTTTGTTATAAAATTACTAGATCTATGCTCTAAGATCTAGATCTAGGTTTAAAGTTGCAAAAAGGTTGAATCTTGATGATGGAGAACGAAGGTTTCTTGAAGATGGAGGTTGGAATCGAGAAAACTAACCTTTTGGAGTGAAAACCGACACGAATCGTGGCTCGAATTCTCTAACTTTAGCCTCTAGATCTTCAAGGACCTTGATCTTGGTAAATCACAGTCGTTTTAGGGTTTAGGAGGTGTTAAAAATGAAGGATATGGGGGCTGGAAAGGAATAGGATGTTTAAATACCCGATTTTTAGGGTTAATCACGATTTCAGCAACCTTGGTCGGTGGGCGGTACACGACGCCGTCCCAAGTTTTTAGGGTTAATCACGATTTCAGCGACCTAGGTTAAGCATTTAACAAATAAATTATTTATTTAACTATAAAACATTACGACGTCTCAACTCGATTATTTTCTATAATTTCAACCGAACCGTATTTAGTCTTCAAAAATTAATTTAGGGCTAATCTAAACATATATAATCACCAAATCAAATTTCAAGACATAACTCTAATGTTAACCCAAAGATTTAATGAACTATTTTTAATTCTAAAAATCATAGTTAATTTAATCTAAGTAATTAACCATCCAAGAATTCAATTTTGTCAAAGCATAATCCTAGATCTAGGTGCAAAGTCATCTTTCCATGGAAAAAACCCTAGATCTAACATTTTAGCTTAATAGTAACATCATCTAATCAAGATCTAATGAAGATCTAATCATGAAAATAAGGAAAAACACATAAAAATCATTCTTTTTCCCATAAAACCCTAGATCTACAATTATGATGGTAATTACATCATCCTAACCCCTAGATATACCATTAAAATGGTGTCCATATCAAGATCCAACAAGGTTGATTAGATAAAACTCAGATCTATGAAGATCCATGGAGAGAAAATAAGAAAAAGGAGGACTTTTTATAAATGAAATCAAGTTTCCCATCATCAACACACTAGATCTATAGATTAGGATATTTCCTCATGACAAATCTTGTAAAAAAAGATGTATTTTCCAGACCTAACATGGATCTAACAAGATCTATAAAGATCTAACAATTGTTCAACAAAAAGTGTCGCAGATCTAACAATTGTTCAACAAAAACTGTCATAGATCTAACAATTGTTCAACAAAAAGTGTCATAATATCTATAAAAATCAATAAAAACTCCATTCTTTTTGTTATAAAATTACTAGATCTATGCTCTAAGATCTAGATCTAGGTTTAAAGTTGCAAAAAGGTTGAATCTTGATGATGGAGAACGAAGGTTTCTTGAAGATGGAGGTTGGAATCGAGAAAACTAACCTTTTGGAGTGAAAACCGACACGAATCGTGGCTCGAATTCTCTAACTTTAGCCTCTAGATCTTCAAGGACCTTGATCTTGGTAAATCACAGTCGTTTTAGGGTTTAGGAGGTGTTAAAAATGAAGGATATGGGGGCTGGAAAGGAATAGGATGTTTAAATACCCGATTTTTAGGGTTAATCACGATTTCAGCAACCTTGGTCGGTGGGCGGTACACGACGCCGTCCCAAGTTTTTAGGGTTAATCACGATTTCAGCGACCTAGGTTAAGCATTTAACAAATAAATTATTTATTTAACTATAAAACATTACGACGTCTCAACTCGATTATTTTCTATAATTTCAACCGAACCGTATTTAGTCTTCAAAAATTAATTTAGGGCTAATCTAAACATATATAATCACCAAATCAAATTTCAAGACATAACTCTAATGTTAACCCAAAGATTTAATGAACTATTTTTAATTCTAAAAATCATAGTTAATTTAATCTAAGTAATTAACCATCCAAGAATTCAATTTTGTCAAAGCATAATCCTAGATCTAGGTGCAAAGTCATCTTTCCATGGAAAAAACCCTAGATCTAACATTTTAGCTTAATAGTAACATCATCTAATCAAGATCTAATGAAGATCTAATCATGAAAATAAGGAAAAACACATAAAAATCATTCTTTTTCCCATAAAACCCTAGATCTACAATTATGATGGTAATTACATCATCCTAACCCCTAGATATACCATTAAAATGGTGTCCATATCAAGATCCAACAAGGTTGATTAGATAAAACTCAGATCTATGAAGATCCATGGAGAGAAAATAAGAAAAAGGAGGACTTTTTATAAATGAAATCAAGTTTCCCATCATCAACACACTAGATCTATAGATTAGGATATTTCCTCATGACAAATCTTGTAAAAAAAGATGTATTTTCCAGACCTAACATGGATCTAACAAGATCTATAAAGATCTAACAATTGTTCAACAAAAAGTGTCGCAGATCTAACAATTGTTCAACAAAAACTGTCATAGATCTAACAATTGTTCAACAAAAAGTGTCATAATATCTATAAAAATCAATAAAAACTCCATTCTTTTTGTTATAAAATTACTAGATCTATGCTCTAAGATCTAGATCTAGGTTTAAAGTTGCAAAAAGGTTGAATCTTGATGATGGAGAACGAAGGTTTCTTGAAGATGGAGGTTGGAATCGAGAAAACTAACCTTTTGGAGTGAAAACCGACACGAATCGTGGCTCGAATTCTCTAACTTTAGCCTTTAGATATTCAAGGACCTTGATCTTGGTAAATCACAGTCGTTTTAGGGTTTAGGAGGTGTTAAAAATGAAGGATATGGGGGCTGGAAAGGAATAGGATGTTTAAATACCCGATTTTTAGGGTTAATCACGATTTCAGCAACCTTGGTCGGTGGGCGGTACACGACGCCGGCCCAAGTTTTTAGGGTTAATCACGATTTCAGCGACCTAGGTTAAGCATTTAACAAATAAATTATTTATTTAACTATAAAACATTACGACGTCTCAACTCGATTATTTTCTATAATTTCAACCGAACCGCGGATCTACATCACCCGACATGCTAAATTTGATGAAAATTCATATCCATTTAAAGGGATCACGCCTTCTGCATGTGACACAACGCTGCCCCTAACTTCATTCATCCACAAAAAAAATGACAGTCATACATCTCCTGATGTTGTCGAACCCTCCTCAAAAAATTCCCAACCACTTTACTCCTCTTGTGACATCCCTAATATCACAATTTACCCAAACCCACCTGATCCAATCCCTCCATCAAGCCCAACTAGCACAACACCTTCATCAACCTCTAGCCCAGCCCCTTCCCCACCCACAAGCCCAGCACCTACCCCCCCCTTCCAGCCCACCTCCTACGGCCCAAACCGAGTCCTCTTCACCTCCCCCTTACACGTCTGCCTCCACATCTCCTATTCCAACCGTTCCTAACCCCACCCATCCCATACAAACTAGGTCCAAATCTGGGATTTTTAAACCTCGATATCGGGCTGATCTTGCTCACATTACTACCCACAAACTGTTTTCCGCTGTGTTCGCATGCTCCGACCCAAAATCATTCAAAACGACATCTAAATTCCCACATTGGTGGACTGCTATGCACAAAGAAATGGAGGCACTCCAACAAAATCACACATGGACCCTTGTTGATCGTCCACCTAATGTCAATATTGTCGGATCCAAGTGGCTTTTCAAAACAAAATTTAGAGCGGACGGTTCCGTTGAACGTCACAAAGCTCGTTTAGTGGCTCAAGGGTTCTCCCAAGTTTCGGGCTTGGATTTTGATCACACGTTTAGTCCGGTCGTTAAAGCCACAACTATTAGAATTGTCTTATCGTTGGCCGTTATCAATGGATGGAGGCTTCACCAACTTGATGTGAACAATGCGTTCCTTCACGACACTTTAAATGAACGAGTCTTTATGGAACAACCTTCCGGATTTATTGACCCGAAATATCCCAACCGTGTGTGTCTGTTACACAAAGCTCTGTACGGCTTAAAACAAGCACCACGTGCTTGGTTCCAACGCTTGAGCGCTTTTTTGGTTCAAAGCGGTTTCTCGTGCAGTCGGGCGGATCCTTCCTTGTTTGTCTTCAAACAAGACAAGTGTATCATGTACTTACTTGTTTATGTTGATGACTTGATCTTGACAGGAAACCAAGAAGCCGCCATCACCTCATTTATTCAACGACTACATGATGAGTTTGCGATTAAAGACCTCGGTGAGCTAAGCTATTTTTTGGGCCTTGAAGTCACAGCTCATGACTCGGGAATATTTCTTAGTCAATCCAAATACGCTAAGGATATCTTGGAGCGGGCAAAAATGCTTGATGCTAAGCCCATGGCCACCCCTCTTGCCTCTGATGTGATTTTCACCACGACCGGTCCTCTGTTTGACGATCCCACATTATATCGGTCTCTCGTTGGTGCGCTCCAATATCTAACAATCACTCGCCCTGATATATCTTATGCTGTGAATCAAGTCAGTCAGTTTCTTTAGCAGCCTACGGTCACTCACTATCAACATGTTAAACGTATTCTTAGATACCTAAAAGGCACTCTCGATTTCGGCCTCACGTTTTCACGTTCCAAGTGCTCGAACATCCTTGGCTACTCTGATGCTGATTGGGCCCGCTGTATCGAAACTCGTCGATCCACCTACGGCTACTCAATATACTTGGGTGGTAACCTTGTCTCGTGGAGTGCTAAGAATCAACCCACGGTAGCCCGCTCTAGTTGTGAGTCTGAATATTGGGCTATGGCCAACACTGCAACCGAAATTGTATGGGTCACGCATTTACTTCGTGAGCTTCACTCGCTTCCTCCTGATCGACCTACCCTATTGTGTGACAATCAAAGTGCTATCTTCATGTCATAAAATCCGGTTGCTCATAAATGTGCAAAACATATTGATATTGACTATCATTTCATTCGGGAGCTTGTTTTATCCGGGCGACTTTACACCAAGTTTGTTCCTACCAAGCTTTAAGTGGCGGATATCTTCACCAAGAGTCTCCCTTGACCTCAATTTGAGCTCTTTCGGACCATGTTACGGCTTGGCTCTCCACCTTCTCGCTTGAGGGGGGGATATTAACAATTAAACTTTGTTTATTATTGTTTGTAATTTACATATTCTTGGTGTACCTTGCTGTAATTTATTTGTGTATTTATAGAATCCCATCCTCCCATTGGAGGACATCAATTGGGACTACCAATCATCTCAATTATGACACTAAGTGTACATTGTTCTATCTTGAATTTATATGTGTTTGACAAGATAGTATTGTGACACTCAAGTATACTTTGTTGTATCTTGATTGCATGTCAGTATATGTGTTTAAATAAGATAGCATTGTGACTTCTAAAACTTCAATGTTCTATCTTGATTGTTTATATATTATGGAACAAGTTTGTATTGAGATTTAATGATGAACAATGTGACAATGTTAAATGATAATAACATTGTAATGGATTATGATTATGTATTAGTTATAATCCAAGAGGTGGAAACTATAATGCACATGTGGTCTTAAATGGTGTTGGAATCTTGGGAGAAAAACTAGTGGAAAACAGTTTTTTTTCCTTCATTAAGTGTGAAAATGAGTTTTTCACCAACTTTGGACTAATTAAAATACAAATAACATAGGTTGTTGCCTCTGTATTTTATGGGTTTGTGTAGTACGTTGTGAGGGCTTCCCAACGCACCAAACCACGTCCAAAACGGAGCTCGTATGAATGAGATATCGAAGCTCAAAGTTGAGGTCTCGTATCAGTGAAAGCTGCAAAAATAAGAGAGAAAATGCCAAGTATAGCATGTGGACTCATCCCACATTGGCTGGGGGATAAAACCAAAAGTGGTTTATAAGGTGAGAACCTTACCAACTATTTTTTCCTTTAGTAGAACACATCCCTTGGACCCTGAGGGGTGCAAATCACCCCTAACTCGCACTCGCACTCGCACACCGCGTGCGTGGCGTGGGCGTATGGGCCCAATGTGGTGCTTTCATGGAGCAGTGCGCGAGTTCAGCCGGATGGTGTTTCGGTTGAGCTGGTTCAAGCGGAATAGTTCTACCGGAAGGTTCAAGCGGACCAGTGTTCATCCGGAAGGTTGAACCGAAAATGCGTGTTCTTTCGGAGTTACAGCTGTTACGTGGGGTTCTTTCGGAATGACAATTATTCTGTTCACGCGTTTTTTTAGCTAATTGAGGTAATTCTGCGTTAATTAGAAATCAATTTTCATTGAAGACGTTTAATGCAAAGTTTGACCATGAATTATTTTGATTGCTCTCCAAGGCTCCCCAACGCTATAAATACAGCCTCATTAGTTGAGGCAAAACACACCGAATTCAATATCCAGAATTCTTTCTATCTTCCTCATCTTCATATCATTTCTTCCAATCTTCATCTCGTTCGTTGAGAACTTCAAGAACTCGAAGGTAACTTCAAGCTTAGAGTTATCCCGGCCGTACAATACGGTTTAGGCGATTGTACCCTGGGAAACAAAACGGGTTCTTCGGTAGACCTGGAATTTGTTTTAAGAGACTCGGGTTTTGACCCAAAGCCTCGCCAAGATTTCTTTGAATCTCCATCGTTTTTCTTAAACCAATATCAAAAGAGTTTTCTCAAACCTTTTTCTGTGACTTTGAAGTAGCTTTTGTCTTCAAAATCTTTTTTGTAACTTTTTGTCACCATTTCTCTTTCATCCAAACCATTGTTATTTTCTTCATATGCATTTGTCATATTCTGTATTTTATTTGTAATTTCATTTCATTTCCTTGTAATTTTTATTCATTTCTTTGTATTGTATTTTATTTCCGTGTAACTTTTTTGTTATTTCTTTGTAATTGTAATAGGAGTAGATCAAGTTAGGGACGAGATCGGTACTGTACTGTTACCGTCCCGGTTAGTACCAGTACCGAATTTGAAGAGAAGTGGGTACCGAATCCCGTACCGAATTTACCGCTTCGGTACCGGTATCGATACCGGTAATTCGGTAAAATACCGCTTTAGTACCGGTTTTCCTCCCCCCACCCAAAGTATACATAGTACAAGTATACGTTTATATCATTATGAATTTGATTGTACATAAACACGACGGATTATGTGAATAAATACAATTACAAGTATAAAGGAACCAACAAAACAATTACTTTTGCTTCATTTATAAAAGAACCAACAAATCAACTTGGTCAAAAAATGAACCAAAATTATTACTGACGTGTTGTAACAAAAAAAATATTGCTGTAAATTCTATGATTCTTTTAAATAACGAGCAAAAGTCCCGCGCGTTGCTGCGGGTTGACACTTTTTATCAGCGTACATTGCCATAGTCACATATATTACATCACAAAACATGAAACAAAGTTAAGTTGTCTTAAAAACACCAAGCAAAGATCTAGAAAACAACAAAGAAAGGAATTAGAAACATATACCCTAATTTAAGCGAATACAGATTACGCTGTAATAGCCAAATCTCGTACGAAAATAACGAAATGGCAGACAAATGGAGTCATCAAAAGCACACATACAAAGACCATTGACATAAAAGAATAAAGAAAAATAAGCAAATCTGGGAAGAGAGGTCACCTGTATGGATAATAGAAAACTTGAAATTTGAGGGCTAAAACCCTTGCCTCACCTTGATAGACTATGCTCTTCTGTAAGGATATCATAACAATAAAGCAATTAGAAGGGATTATGCGTTCAAATACACATCAGGTGCTGATTGACAGGGTCAACTGCTTGACCCGTTAAATATAGGTTATATAAACACAATCAAAAAATAAAACTTTCTTCTACATTTTATCCCTTCAATGGCAGTCCCACTTAAAAACATCTGAATCCATTTCCTTTTGCTTTGTTAACATTACTTAATTCCATGCCAAACCCACCAACAACTTGCATCCCTTGATTCTTAAAATCATTGTTTTCAGCATCATGATCTAAGCCTTCTGATCTGTTAACTTCTTGAACTGCAAAGTAAAGTAATGCCGTTTTTTCATATGTATTTTCCTAATGCAACTAATGAAAAAAATGCAAATTGGTTTTAGTGAAGCATAACTTTGATTAGCCTCACTTCATGTGCTCTTTGAGTTTGAAGAATACTTTTTTTATCATTGTATCAAAGCACCAAACTGTTATAAAAGCAAACAAACTTATAACTTACAGTAGGGACCAAGAGAAATTAAGCTCCTTTGAACTATGACAAATGTTGAGACAATGAACCACAAACCATAGCAAACACCTGCACTAAACCTCCATAGACCAAAAGAAAGGAGAAACATACAGTTGATAAAAAAATCGAAATGAAGGATACTCGATAAAGTAGAGAAAAGAAGTCAAACGACAAAACTTGATCAGATAACAAATTCAATAAGAAGAGCACAAAAAAATTACCAAATCAGCGAAAACTAGGGCACCATACGCAGACTACCATACGCAAACTAAAGATAGTTCTTAATAAGCACACAAACAAAATAAGCAAAACGAAGGTTGAAAACTACGAACAAAACCATATTGGATGAAAAACCAGTCAGCACATAGCTCAGATTCCGGTAGCCGGAACCACAAAATGCCCGAACTTCGTCCGAACTAGGAGTTCGGAGGGGTTATTCCGAGCTTGTCCGAACCTCAAACGAGACCTAATTCACTCGACACCATTTTCTCGAATTTCTATGATTTTGAATGAGATTTTTGACAGGAACTCAAGCAAACTCGATAGAAACAATCTAGGAGAAGATTTTAGATGTTAAACACACTCGAGATGATCAAATGAACTCAAAAATGAAACTCATTTTCGTAACACATGAAATTTTGAATCGAAACTCCGAAAAACAGAGATCTCCGACTAGTAGAACAAACTAAATGCTCTGATACCATTTGAAAATTGCATGAGCGGTAGATCGTCTACTTAGGCGTTATGAAATCAATGTAGAACACGTATGAACACAAGATGTAAATACAATAAACTTGTATTAACCACAGAGACCATAGAGTACACAGATGAAAGATATGACCAAGAGCTGCTGAACTGAATACAAAACAAACTATTTATACTAGCTAACTCTCGATGATCCGAACCTCCAGTTCGGACAAGTTTGGACTTGTCCGAACCTGGAGTTCGCCAGGAGTTCGGCCAGTTACAATAATACATGATTTTGTCTTGTATCTGATACTTCACATGACGATCAGGAGCCATGTATCAACACTTGATGAAGTTGATACATTCACACCATGTCGTTTTCTGGTTACTAACACGTTTCATACACATAACTAATCATTCAATTCTACGCAACTTATGTTTAAACCAACACTTCAATGGTTAATCAATTTATGTACCCTAAACATAGGACTAGATTCTCAAATTTAGCATGCACAAACACGTAGGTTTTGTAAACATTTCTCATGAGAAGTTCATAAGCAAACAAACTTTTTATCATGGTTAAAATGATTCAACAGTTGCTCACACACTAAAATATAACTGGTAACACAGTGATTTTATGACAAAATGACTGAGGTCCAAAGAGAAATCTAATCAAGAGCCTATTGGCATTTAAAAGGTAACGCATAGCAGTTTGTTTTAGAAAAGACTTACTCAATTCTGTTAAGAATTACTCAGGAAATTAAATCACATAGAAAATTAGGTTCAAATTCAAGTTGGAGTTCAGTATCATACAACATATCCTCATGCACATTACTTTGCTAAAGAATCCAAAATTTTAGAGTGAATTAAGATCCAACAAAATAGAAGTGTAACTATGAGGTATCGAATATCGAAAAGTGCTCAGGAAAAATTCGCATGGCATCAAGCATGAGAATAACAAATAGATAGAAAAGCGCCAGTGGCTTAGCTTGTGAATTCAAGTAAGCGATGGGATAACAAGCTTATGATAGTCACATCTACACATTCCAAGAATGACGTGTGAGTTTAAATTACCACTGGTAGAGATACCAGCAGGAAGGATGAAAATAACGTAATGGGTAGTATAAAATTCAGAGAGAAATATATAGCGTGCTAGACAGGATTTAAAAAGGAACACGTAAATAGATATCATAATGAACGTGTCAAGGACTATACAATCCAATATAGTAAATCTCTCGTTAAGGAAATCTTAATTGCTTAAGCTCACCAGCGTGCTCAATGTCCTTGATGTCCTTGAGCTTCATGCGTCATGATTCCTTTCTTGTCAAAACGTCGGTTCAAATTGTAACATTTGCAAAATGCCCGATTGAGAAATCCGACCCTTTCTGAACTTTCGCGATTTACCGATTTGCAAGTTATTGCGAACCGGAAGAATTTTCGGGTGGATCTAATGATTTGTAATCGATTTTCGAAACCGAATACTTAATTACAATCAATTGGAATCAAAATGGGTGTCTCGAATTGAAAATAAAGCAATTTCGGGTTTTTACGCGATTGCGGTACACGATTCGTTGTTTACCGGGAATCTCGTATTTGGTCATCGTATATCAAATTCAACATGTTTATGAGTCTAATAATCAATTATCATGTCATGAGTCATCACACACTTGACCGAGTCGCGAATCGTTGGTGAATTGCCCAAAATCGATGCGTACGTCAAAATCGATCAAAACGTGTTATGTTTGATTGACTGTTGATCATAATTCAATATATGGCATGTTTATGTTCAATTTTATTGGCTTGAATGTGGTTTTTATGATGGGAAATGAAAAATGTGAAAAAAAAACGGGACTCGAAAATGACAAAAAACGAAGAAACTAGAGCGAAAACGGTGAAGAGCAAAATTCTAGTTCGGGATACTTGTAGGCGCATCGCCTGGAACTCCCAGGTGCCCTAGGAGATACGCCTGGAAGGCAAAAATCAGCAGAACCCTAATTTTTGGGTATTTAAGCTTCTTAAGTCATTGCAGCCCCCATTTTTCACCCCCAAACCTCTCTAAAAACCCTAAAACGGCCATAGACCTTAGGGATCATCTTCCTTGAAGACTTAAGCTCAAGTTTGATGCTTTATTGCTTGGATTAAGTTGGTTTTACCCCCTTTCGGTATGTAAACTCAAATCTATATGTTTAGCTCCTTAAACCCTCATTCCTTCTCCATCAAGATCTGAACTTTATGCTTGATTATGCTTAGATCTATGTTACTTTTGATAGATCCATGGATTTTATGTTCAAAGATTGCATCTTTATGTCAATTTAGGTTTAGATCTATGATGTGTTTGATAATCAATGCTAGATCCATGTATAGATTTGTATAAAGCTTGAGATTTTATGATGCATTAGGGCTAAATCTTCATGTTGCATATTGGTTATGACTAGATCTATGAAATAAATGCTAAAGGTTGCATCTTTATAGTGAGATTATGTAGAGCAATACATAGTACTACAAACTACTAGACAACTACATAGTATTGCTACAAGAAAGTGTAGGACTACTATTACTATATGATAATGTACTTATATAAAGGCGGTCTTACTTCTGACCAAGCAGGATCGACATATTATGTGTTTCTGGCAGCAGCGTCCGGTCAATTAGCATGGCAAATTTGGACAGTTGACATATCCTCTGGAGCTGATTGCAGTAGAAAGTAAGTGAGATCCAAAATATTTTCAATTACTCTTATTCCCATAATTCAATTCATGGAAATCAACACTTTCTTGATAAAAAAAGAGATCAAATTCAGAATCACTTCACTTTTAAGTAGAGAATAAGAGAATTGCAGAAGACTTGTGGTAGAACTGACAAGATATAGTGTTAGAGAGAAACAAAACGGTTATAACGGTTACATAAACACCTTAATTGTCTCATCCGATATGGTTTTCCTTTCTGTTTGTCTTGTAGATTTGTGTCGAACAAGTGGTTTGGAGCCCTCGTCTTTGGTGGCATTCTAATGGGCAGACTGTCATCATAGACCAGATCTGACCAGTGGTTGAACCCACTAAATTTTTGAAAATGTGTGTTATTAAATTTTAAAGTAGAAGGTTTAGTGATGTATCAATAAAATTTTGGCAGTGTATGTTTGTAATCAGGGATTTCATTAATTTTTTTTTATTGATTATTGAACAAGATTGATTTAATAAACTTGCTTGTGATTATGCAATGCCTTCTGGCATCTTGTTTGATTACAGGACTCGGTTTATATACATACCATAGAGAACTACGCGGTTTCCTATTGTTTTGTGTATTGAGGAAATATGCAATTTTGTTCCAAAGTAGGGGATATATGCAATTCCCCCTAACCTAAATATAATATTTTGTGGTTATTAATTCCTAATATAGTTTATCTTGTTTTTTAAGATTTTTCTTCCCTATAAATATTTTTCAGTATCTCATTGTAATGCATACCATTGAATAATAAAATCAACTTCTTTAAAAAGTCTTTTCATTTACCATACTCGGTCTCTAAAGGGACATTATGATAATATATGATGTTTTTCTTTCATCAAGTGGTAAGCATTCGAGCCTTACAATGTGCTTGTTTTTTTATGGATTTAGTTATTAAGAGTAGACAAGGAAGGATGATGTTTTATTATTTTTATTTATTTATTTATTTTTATTATTTACCGTTCTCTTGAGTAGATTATAGGTCCAACATGGAGGCATGGCTTATGTATGTGCAAGCACCATCTCATCCCCATATTCATGGAATGGAATATTAATTGTAGATGCATCTTATTTGACCAATGCCATGTTTGTCTTCATTTAGCCCACACCTTAATGCTTTGAATCTCATGGTCCTCGATCACTTATCTCGAGTGGCACTAGATCATGTTGGGTTCATTGGATAACGCGCGGTGGGGTCATCTTCAAGGACGGGTCACATCATTACTCCATCTCGACTCTATTTTACTCTATTTTACGATTTGTGTAAGGATAACGATAACCTTTAAAGATAAATTTAAAAGTCATACATAAAGGGCAAACCCGGTACATGATTCTTTCATATTTGTTAGGTCCAGACTCTAAAGGTGTCGGGTCCACTTGTGTATGATATGTGTATGTACGTATTCTTACTTTGTGTTTCCGTAATAGACTGTTTTCATGATTCGAATCCATAATCTCAAGATCAGAAAGTAGCAACCTTACCATTATTCCGAGGTCCCATTTTCAATAGAAAAATGTGAGAATCGTATAAGCATTTATACGAAATACATGTTAGATATAGTGGAATGAAGAGTTATATAGCCATATATTGTATTTCATTAGAAGGCAAATGTTTTTCAATCTTTGAAACTGATAATCATATGAGTTGTGTTCTTTTAATGAGGGTTTCACACATTTTTTTTTAACGAAAATGAATTCTTATTGAATGAACACTAATAAGATGCTAGCCTAAAGATACAAGAAGAAAAAAAAAACAGGCTACAAAAGATATTTTGTTAGACATGCATCATTTTGACCACTCTAGTTCTTTTACTTTACACAATGTTTGATCCAAATGATTTAGCAAATACTAGAGACACTAAAGATAACCAGAAATGATCACAAGACACGTGACAAACAATAAAGCATGGATGGATGAAAGTGGATGCGATAAAGCTGGAGAACCACATAATGATGAATACAAAATCAGAGCTTATATATATATATATAGAAGCTCAAGGGCAGACAGAGGAAACCGAAAATTTATACCTTTAACTATGTATTTTAGAGTTCTCTTAATTTATCTTGTAATTACCTTCACTAATAAAATAAACAAAAATATGTGGCTATTTATTTTCTTTCTTAAAAATCATGTCTTACACACACAAAAGATTAGTTTTTGGCCATATATACATTTGTATCAACTCAGCCCCAAAACAAATTAGGTTTCCAACACATCTGGCACCAACGTTTGTCTCTTTAAAATACCCATTTAATTTCCAGATGTTTAGCAACCGGTGTTTTATGCTCATACATATATACACTTTTATCAAAACTAAAAAAAAGTTCGTTTAATTGTTAGCCAAATTTGAAATTTGTCACGTACCGTGAAAGCAAAAAAAAAAAAAACAAAACTAGACATATTATACGTAGCAAACATTTAGATAAAACACATATCCGTTCAAAAAAAAAGATAAAACACATATGATATGACACCCTGGTAAAGTAGTAATAGAACATTAATTTCAATTAAAATAACCAGACATGTCAACTAAAAGGTTAAATAAAATAAAAAGAAATATTAAAGTTATGTTTAAACACACTTGATAGCAACCAGATTGGTTACTCAAAGATGGATTGCACGCAAATCAAAGTAGGACAGGGATTATGTACGTGTCAATTGAGTCATGACTAATGGCACACGTGTTGTTCGTTTGGGTCGTGGGCCCCATGTATTAATGTATAAAAACGTTTACTAATTTTTTTAACGGTAAATTTAGATTACTTACGGACACTGACACTATCCGATTATTTTTTAGAAGTATGAATATGATAAATTGTTGTTAATAATAAAAAGTAAAATGATAGTTAAACCGGACAAGTTTAAACTTTAAATATGTAGGATAGATTAGGAATAGAACTTGGATAGATTATTGAAGAGATGTGATAATAGGGACCGGATTAAACTTGGTTGTGACAATAGGGACCGGATTAAACTTGGTTCGGGAATACGTGAACCTGCCTAGCAACAGAGGCAGGTGTTGAACATTTTCCTCCTCAATTTGTTAAGATATTACATCGTGAAGGGACCACATAATCTTCTCCTTCACCCAATGACATGCTGCCATGTGTCATCTAAGAAATGTGTGATTGAAGACGGCCAATTAAAAGCAAGGGGTCTCTATCAAGCGGTTATCTTACATCTTCATGACTTCACGATCATAACTGTAGTATATATACCATGCTCTAATTTCATGCACAATTTATAATACATTTACTCAAGATTGAGTAATAGATGTACTTTTACTTATCTTTAATTATGATGGTTAATCGGGGAATGTTTGAGATAGTTTAAAATAGGAGAATGATTGATTGTCATTCAGAAAAAGAAAAAAAAAAGGTAAAATGATGATTATCCAATCAAAATACTATGAGTTGAAACTTTTTAAAGTACAAATGTGATAATAATTTTATTGTTTAAAAAAAGTAACCTCATCAAATATGTATATTATGGGATTCGATCCCTTACCAACTCGAAAGAAAGATGTACCATTTTTCAACAAGATTTTTCAGAAAATATATCATTTTTCAAATATAAGGTTTAATCAAACTATATTTATAAAAAATAATCTATATTGGATTGTTGTATACATCAAGTTCTCCATCATTTAGCATGAGTGTATGACTTAAGTTCTAAAAACGAATTTAATTAGGGTGAGGGTATGGTGGGTTTTGAAGCCTTAGAATTGAAAAATCTTCATCCAATAAGAATGAGACACATGAGAGGGGAGGAGGAAAGAGGAATTGAAGCATTTGACTTCATTTTTTATGGGGGTGGTTTAGGCTTGGTGGTTTAAGCTTCAAATCCAAAATTGATTAAAAATTTGGACCCGTTTCGTCGGTTTGCTTCCTCTAGTTTTTTAACCGAAAAAGCTTGATTTTGACCGGTTGAACCATACAACTGTCATGTAAAAAGTTAGCTAACTAAACAGAACACACCTAAACCAGTTAAAAAATTAGCTCGAAATTAAACTAAACAGAACACAGTAAACCGGCTTAGCTTCGGATCAACGATAAATCGGTCAAACCAGCCATTTCAATACGGTTTTTAAAACATTGCTATCCTCCCAAAAAAGCTCTATAAATACGTTTCCAATCGCATTCTACTCTGTCAGGATTGAAGAAACACTATTGAACTGAAAAGCTTGATTCAATTGGTTTTGAAAATGGCGGGAAGTTCTCTCAACCTTTCCACACCTCCCACAACCGAGACGATCAAGTTCCTGTGCAGTTACGGCGGCCGGATCCTCCCTCGGTATCCCGACGGCAAGTTGCGGTACCACGGCGGCGAGACACGTGTCCTCGCCGTTGATCGATCCATCTCCTTTTCCGGTAAGTAACTGTTTGTTTTGTGTTTGTATCTGTGCTTATAGGAATTAGGTTATGAAGTGAGATTTATCTGTGATTTACAGAATTGATGGTGAAACTCGGTGAATTGTGCGGGAAGACGGTGAGTTTGAGGTGTCAATTACCGACGGAGGATCTCGACGCGCTTGTTTGTGTAACATCTGATGAGGATCTAGCGAATCTCGTTGAGGAATATGATCGAACACCTTGTGTCCAGTCGTCACCGGTTAAAATCAGAGCGTTTTTATCGATTCCGAAGAAATGCTCGCCGGATCCAACTCCGCCGCCGTCCACCGCCTCTAGATCTAGCTCCTCCACCGGTACACCGTCGGCGTCGTCATCTAAATCTCCATCTCCGTTCCCTTCCTACTCCGCCGTGAGGTTTCCTGTTACGGTTACGAACCGGTGCATGCATTCATCGTTGAATCCGCCTGTAAAACTTCCGTTATGCTACAACAAATCCGCCGGAAAGGCTCGTTGTTATGCGTATCGGAATCTCAATCGGTTTTGCCTTGTTCCTAACGGAAACCGTTGGGATTAACGGTTTTAGATCTGGCCGGAACTCCGATTGTTTCAACGGGGAAAAAGTAAAAACTACGGTACTGTAAAGATATATGAACAACAAAATCAACATATAATTAATAGAGACAAATATCAGACTTATCTAATGGTAATATATGAAGCTTGAAAAAGTTGAAAATTAAACAAATGATGGTGAGGATTGTATGATATATGACCGGACTTTGTATATAATTTTACTATTCGGATATGTGTTTTCGACAATCATCATTTGGTCTTATTTCGATTATCTTTGAAGTTTAATCTTATTTCGATTATCTTCTCCGTTGCTTGACGTCTCAAACTGTCAATAACCTCATCTGATCTGATCGAAGTTCAACTAACTTTTGGTCCAGTTGGTCGTTTTCGGATAGCCTAAGTTTTATTTCAAGAGTTTTAATGTAAGAATATATAAAGTAGCTGGTAGGGGTTACTTTGGGGGGGCAGACCTTAAAAGGTTGCAGAATTCTTTTTTAGAGCAATTGGGGGGCTGCTTGTTTCCGCCGTCTACCTCAAAATGCGTCCAACCCCCAATTCCCAAATGTGTCATTCATTTCATGTATACGCATATGGGCCTTCAAGCCCAATTGCCAATTTAATTTTATTTTCTTTTTGATAGATATGAAATATTTAATTATTATCACAATAAAAAGGATATAGAAAGATATAGATTTATGAGCAGTTTGTACTAATGTTATTATTATACTGTTTAGAATTTAGACTTGAAGGTTGTAGAACTTTTGGTTTATGATTTAGGCTTTAGACGTTGTGGTATGTATTTAATTTTAGAGCAAGACGTTATGGAATTTATTTATTTAACTTTTAGTACCTATGATACCATAGTCAAAACATGTGGCTCATAAACAACTAGTTATAAGATAATAACAAGTTTGAAGAAAAGTTCGAAGAAAATCATAAGTTAATTTTTGGTCAAATTAATATATTATGTGTCTTCATTAAACAATTCGTTAATGTTATTATTATAGGGTCTAGAATTTAGGCTTAAAGCTCGAACTCAGCCATCGGCTGTCGCCTTTTGAATCCCGCTCTCTCGGAGGCCCTGTCCTCAAACTCCTGTAAAAACTTCTTGTTCTACTTATTAAAAAATTTATACTTTTGCCCATGCTTCTCCGTTCCACTTCCTTCAACGAACTCTTAGGTTTGTTTTCTTGTTTTGATTGATTATTTTCATGTTTTTACTTTTTAAATTTTATGATTACTTGAATGACTCATGGACACTAATAATCTTCATTCTTCAATGATACCCAAGGTTCAAAAATTCTATCAAGGTTCAAAAATTTAAACTCAAATAAAAACTCCAAGGTTTAAAAAAAAATTAGAAGAATATTAAATCAAAAACAAATAATCTTCAATAAT
This sequence comes from Deinandra increscens subsp. villosa, assembly GCA_039602395.1. Lineage (NCBI taxonomy): Eukaryota > Viridiplantae > Streptophyta > Magnoliopsida > Asterales > Asteraceae > Deinandra > Deinandra increscens. Next base: position 71,721,896 of record JBCNJP010000008.1, on the reverse strand, counting down.
ACCCAAACGCAACTATCTGCAGGGTTTTAATACAAACAAAAGATATTAGGAAACAAATAAAGCTAAAAAAATAGCAACCACAATTATATTAGGAAAACTAGAGATCAATCGCGCGTTGCTGCGGTTATACAGATTTTCTGTATAAATTGATAATAAAAATGAGTAAATCAAAGAATATGAGTTGTCAGGATTATTAGACATACATGAAAAATAAATATAATTTCTTAGAAGATTTAATTAACATCTAAAATACTATAGAAATAGAATTTGATCTGTGTAGGTTGAGAATATTATTCCGAACTATATATTGTGTTAATAGTTATGGATGAAGAATATGCGAAAATTATATAACAAAAGATATAACATGTTCGCTTTTACAACTCAATCAATTTTTTATAATAATAACTATGGATATTTAAAAAAAGTCATAAAAATAATATTTATTTGTATTTTATCACAATAAAAAAGTGACACGTAACGGATAAAAATATGTATCGTAATTTCTTATGTTTATCTAAATTTTACCTTAGGCTAGTTATTTTAAATATTTTATAATAAATAAATAACTATATTCACATAACTCGTCAAACAATAAAATGTAAGTCAATTTCTTTAACTTAATACCAAAATAAATTTAAATAAACACAGTTGGTAAAAAGTAAAAATCATGTTTCATGAGTGATGTAACAAAATTTGGTTGAAATGTCGTATTTTTAAGTTTATCATTCACTGGTGAAATGTAGGTGATGATGGAAATATTTTGTTTTACTATTTATTTAACCCAATCGGCTATCGGCAAACTCTCGAAATGCTTCCATTATTTTATAAAAATAAAAAGAATAAAACAACATTTGAAATATTCGACCACATGCATTTGATAACCATTGAAAATGATAATTTATAACAAAGTTTTAGTGTTGTATACCATCACCGAAATGCTTCCATTATTATGTAACAATTACTGAGATTTTATATCTTGAAATTCTTCCATTATTTTATAAAATATAAAAGTGTCTACAATGAACCTCACCCTACCTATATCTATCTACCAACTCTAATAAAGGAGAGCAGCTACCAGTGATGGAGCCACCACCGTTCAACATTGCCGGCCACGACGACGTTCCTAGATCCGAGCTCACTGGAGTTTTCTTTTCTTCCTATTTTCTCATTCTGATTCCAAGTGCTAATTTCCGGTCCGATCGTACTTTCCGGTACTGGTTTGGCTGCTGAACTGCCGGAACCGACCGGTTTTTTTAAAGACGGTTCCAATAGGCACAACCGGACCGCCTGAGGGACCTGTTCGCGGTCCGACCAGCCTGATCATAAAAACACTGGATTGAAGACATACATACTATATGCTATAATTACATAAAGTGTAGCTTGCATAAGGACTCCTAATATGACGATGAGCAACTTTATATGATGCATACAAACTCCTGGAAACATTCTTGAGAAAGGAAAAAAAAACTATGCATATGCATGGCATGGCAGGTGGTATCTAAAAAAAATAGAGAGCACATGAGCTACCTATCGGGATCGAACTCGAAACCTGCGCTATGTTGGTTAACACATTAGCCGGTTGAGCTAAATCACATACAATTATTTTTACGAGGCTTATTCCTTTTATTATATATAAATATAAATTAAGAAAGTTGCACAAAACCATAGGCAAGTTTGTGATTGTATATATATACAAGGAAAATTGGATTTTAATAATATGAGTTTTAACTCATTGACGAATAATAATACGAGTTTCAAAGTTGGCGGACAATAATACCAATTAATGAGGTGGGTGTCAATAATGAAATGCCGTTAGTTGAACCCTAACGGTGTTAGTGATTTGCTGACGTGACACTCAATGAGGGACTCTTTTTGTAATTCTTAAAAATGAAGGGGCTTATACAATTTACAAAAATCATTTTATACAATTTACAAAACATACCCTTTATTTTTAGAAATTACAAAAAGAGTCCCTCATTGAGTGCCACGTCAGCAAATCACTAACACCGTTAGGGTTCAACTAACGGCATTTCATTATTGACACCCACCTCATTAATTGGTATTATTGTCCGCCAACTTTGAAACTCGTATTATTATCCGCCAATGAGTTAAAGCTCATATTATTAAAATCCAATTTTCCTATATACAATAAATAAAATATAGGATTTAACTTCAAACATGTAGATAACCATGCATTCTTTGCAATTCTTATTCCGTTAAAATCCTAGTCCACTTGATGCTCCCTCATCACTTTGATTAATTATTTGTTTATTCATTATTCATGGCAGTCATTGCAGGTTGAGGACATATGGACATATGGTATGTGCTAAATTACCCTCCGGCCCTGTGATTTATGGGCATATATATATCGTATACATGTGTTATATGAACGTGCATAACTATATATGTAAATACACCACGTAAAATACATTACATTATTTAACGGAATCAGTGGCGAATCCAGGATCTTTTGGTAGGGGGGGGGGGGGGGGGAATATAGATCGAGTGAAAATGATTAAGGTAAATTATAGTTTCGGTAAAGAATAATTAAAAGGGTAAGTAAAACTAAAAAAAGTCAAGGGAAAAACGAAATTTATATATTTTTGTAGGGGAAAAAGTAAAATCGAAACACTTTGTGAGTCTTTTTATTGTTATATGTGCCCCTCTAAGAAATAATAGTGCTCTCATTTAAATAAAAATGCCCCCATAATTGCCCATTTTTATGGTAAACTTAAAAATGAATTAAGATTTTGTGAATAAATGATATAGGATTTATGTGGTTACAGGGTTCCCGTCCCCCCATCCCTTGTGAGTGTATCCACCGATGAACGGGATACATAAGTATATATGTAAAAACATATATAATGATATTTTGTTGTCGGAATTCGTTAGAGGATATTATTTTGGTATGTCAACTGATTTTGGATTCCAATCTTCTTGGGTTGATGCCAATTGTCAAGTAGTATTGTATGGTGGATTTTGAAGATTAAACTTTTGAAGTAGATAACATTTTAGAGATATACAAGTCACTTCTGGTCCATCGGCTCATCAAATAGCAAACGGATTTAATAAATTAAGTTTTCATGATGTACACTACTCGCGATCTTGGCTTGGTTGATTGGTGATGAGTGATGTAAGATCCGACACATCATACCAGTCAATATTTCAATATTATTCTTCATTTTACTCTAAGCGAAACTATTCATATTTACAACCGATGTTCTTAAAACACTAGAAAACGTCTTCTATTGATATGATGATAATACTAGAAACATCAATTTATGATGATTTACTAAACATAAATGATAAATCTAATAAGTTATTTGATAAGATAATAACAAAAAGTGACGTATACGACCCTAGAGAACACTATAATTCTTTTGGGCTTACGAACAGTTTCCACAACGGTGTTAGTTGATTTAAAATCTTGCTTCACATGTTAAAAATGTGAAAAGTAATGAAAAACTCTATACCTTATACCTAAAAGTAATTCAAGTGGTTATAAAAGGATTAGAGACGAAGTGTACAACTATTTATCTATACTATTAATTATAGAGGAAAGTTATTGTATAAAGGTTTTTCCGTGCGAATGTCCGAAATAAAGGTAAAATTGTCCAGGTTACGTTTGTTAATCACGCACTATTTGACACTGTGTTTTTATAGCAAAATGGTGTCAATAGGGAAATTGTCACAATTTTACCACCAAATATGTTGTGACAAAAACCCTTGCCACGGTGATTTTTGTGGTCGCTGGTGGCAAAAGTTATTTGTAGTGGCAAATAAGTGTCACCAGTGTTTTTGCCACCGTGTTTTTGGTAACAAAATGGTGTCAAAAAGCAATTGTCACAATTTTGCCACCAAATATGTTGTGATAAATATTTCAAAATCATGTAAGCTTTGACAAGAAATATTTAATAATCACGGAATATTTTCCACGATTTTTATGATGGCAAATATGTCACCGGGTTTATGGTAGCAAACTGGTGTCAGAAAGACAACTGTCACCATTTTGCCACCAAATATGTTGTGACAAAAATCTTATTTTATAGTCGATATTTGTCCGATGTTGGCAAATATGTGTCACCGGCGTTTTTGTCACCATGTTTTTCATAGCAAAATGGTGTGACAATGCAAGTTTTATTTCATAATCACGCACCTATTTGTAATCACACAATATTTGCCACCATTTTTATGATAGCAAAATGGTGTCAAAAGGGAAACTGTCACCATTTTGCCATCGTTTTTTTTTGTAGCAAAATGGTGTTAAAAGAGCAATAGTCACCATTTTGCCACCAAATAAATTGTGACAAAAACCCAATTTTATTGTAGTACGCAAACTTTATTTCATAAATCACGCAAGGTTACGAGGATACATAAGAAGTTCTAAAAAATGTTTTTTTTTTAAAGAAAAAAAGTATAGCAATACTATATTCGAATTAAAGAGAATTAAATGGTCAATTTTATGATGTAAATTTTTTTTAGAAACTGCTGCTATATAAAAAAGTTATAGACGTTTAAAAAAGATAGGGGAAACTTAAAAATGTACACACTTAAATTAGAAATAAGTTAATATGCACCATTCATTTCACAAATCAATGGCCCAAATGTCCTCGCACACTTCACACGATTTTGATCATTTGTATTTGAACTTTCACCATTAATTATAATACATATAAAAAGGATAAAATTGTCAATATATAAAAAGTTAAGAGTTATAAGTTGGCAAAAATAGTCTTTTAAACTAAGAATTAAAATTATCTTTATAATAGAAACAAAAAAAAAATCAATTTAATGATCATTGACATTTGATGATGTTATATAAGTAAAGTAAATAATAAGTCAAATACGATAAATTGTCTTTTATATACAAAAACGAGTACCATGTTGCAAATTCTCACTACCACAGCATCGCGCGGGTTTCAGATTATTATACTTAATCGACAAAAATGTAACTTATCGATAATAGTTAGTTAATAATTCAATGGCATTCACATACTTTTTCTTCGTAAGTTGAGTAATTACATATTTTTCAAAATAAAAAAATGAATTACATATTTCATGTCCATTTCCTAAGAAAAATCAATTACATACTTTTTATTTCTAAAACATATATATTACAAATTTATCAATTTCATTAAAATTAACTTAAAAATAACCATTTTACCATTATTTTTACTAAGGTTTTTTTTTTTTTACATATTTCCGTTTTGTAAGAGACCTAAGGGTGTAACCGAGACAAGACAGTTCATGAGCTACTTAGAATATGATTGATAAAAAGCTTGAGCGATCCGATCCTAAACGGGCTCGAGCACTAAAATATGACTCGTTTAATAAACGTGTTCGAGCCATATTTCAGGGCTAGAACTTGAACTCGAGTTCATTTAGGATCGAGTCATTTAAGCGTTTATTCGCTTATCTATGTATACGTGGCACATGCTACAATCTTAACAAGTATACTTAAAAACAAAGTAAAACTTGATATGAATATTACTTTCGTCTGCCACGTCATATTATCCATTCGGCAACGCGCAGATAGTAAAATCTTATTTAAGGTATGTTTAGGAGTGCTTATTTGAGTGTAAATGTACTTTTAGGTAAAACTAATTATTGACTTATGATTTTTATTAAATACGTTATTTTTATATAAAAGTTTGGATTGGCTTTTATGGTAAAATTACTTGTTTTATATGTAAATGATCAAAAAGAACTTTACTTATATATTTAAAGGCATTATAACCAAAGGTAGGATAAGACAAAGCACCTTCAAAAGCCAAATTTTGTTGATTTTTGAAAATGAATTTTCTCCTCTACTCAAAACGTCAAAATAGATGCACTTTTCGATACTCAAACAATATTTTTTACTTATTTGTTTTTTAAAAAGTCAATAAGTCAATAAGGTATTTCCAAATGAAGGTCCAGACATGCTCTTATTTTGTTAATATCAATTTCTACACTTTGTAGGTTAATTTACTTGCATATGATCCTCACTCCGTACTAGACAATGGTTTCAAAACCAAATCGAAAGTGGTCGGCTAGACTGGCTGAACTCGGTACCATGTTCTTCTCCTTATTCTGGTTAGTCTATAAGACCATTTTTCGTTTTAGATGGTAAACTGACTGGTCTAACCAGTTAATCGAACCGGATTTTAGTCTTTAATTTACATATTATTGCTTCAAAATTTTACTCACCGATTAATTTTATACTTCAAATTTAAATATTTAACTTATTTATATTTTCAAAATTGTAAATTTATATCAAAACTCAAAAACTATATAGTTTAAAATTTTATAATTGTTTTATGACATTGAGTTGTTAAATCCGATTGAAGTGTCGTAGCAATAGATTTGATAAAACGAGCATAAGATGGTGTGGGGGACCAAAGGAGGGGTTGAGATAACATATAACAATCATCAATTAGTGCACTTAACGATCAACCCAAATACGAAGATAAACCTCTGAATTGACATCCACAAAAATGTATTGCCCATACTTTTACTTGTTTATTAATTTTAGTTTAATGAATTAATTTATTGTTGTCTCTTTTCAGGGCGGCTCAAACGAATTGGAGGCCCAAGCGAACTAACATTTTGGGGTACTCCGATATTTTTAAAAGATACATTTCAAATACTTCTCTTTTATGGGGTTTGGGACTAGTAAGAATAAAATATATTATTTATAATTAGTAAAGTGAATCACTTTTATTCTTATTGTATGTGAACAAATATGATTAAAATAAATTTATTTTCCAACCTTATTCGATACAAATTGTTTAATAATCATTCAAATATATTAGTAATACGTAAACACAAGTGTGTTAAATTAAAACTAAAGAAACCCAAATACAAGAAGGAAATAAATAAGAAAGTTAAAAAAACCAAAAAGAAAAGACAAAAAAATCTAGAAATTAGAAAAGAGGAACGAATTTTTTTTAAATGTATATGTAGCATGGAAGATTTGAATTTGTGACCTAAGGATTTGAACTCAAGCATTTAACAACCACAACAATTAATTCATTTAATAATTTAATTGCATTCACATATACATATACATATTCTAAAATATATAAAAAAAATAAAAAATGAGGGCCCTATATTTTTAGAGGCCCTAAGCCCTTGGTTGGGTTGCTTAACCCATTGAGCCGCCCCTCTTTTGGTTGTTGTTAACCAGAAACTTGCTAGTGTGTGTTGTCACATGCCAAAACGCTACAAAGTGAATATGCTTGAAAGTTTATAAAATGAAAATAAAACATTTACGTTGAGATGGAGACGTTGAACTGTTGATAACAATAGTATTAAAATTTGCATTTTACGATGCGTTAAAAACTAATTAATGTATCACAAAGAAAAAAAAGATCATGTCTCAGGGTACGTTGGAAGTCAAAAAGAAGTAAAGAAAAAAACAGATTTAAAACAATGTTACAAAATCATGGAGAAAGAAAAAAAAATAAGAAAAGAAGGATCATGATGCATGGGTATGTTAAGGGTTAAGGCTATCTATAGTGATGTGAAAGTTTAAAAGTATGTAATGTGTGATGTGGTGTGAAAGTGAAAAAACGATGAAAAGTTAATGATAATATGAATGGTGGTGTATAAATTTGGAGTTTAATTTAAAAATAGAAAAATGATGTGTAATTAATTATATGGCTGATGAAAGAAAATAAGAAAAAACGTTTTAAAAAAAGCAAGTCTATTGTTCTAATCATACAAAAGGAAAAAACACCCTTCATAACACCTAGGGGGGGGGGGGTGTTCCGAGCATTTTGATGGTTTCACGCCCCCACCACTGGAGTACGACGAATGGCCTAAAGTCAAAAGTAAAGTTAAAAAAAAAAATAGAGCTGAAACAAAGTTGCAAAAATGGAGAGAAAAACTAAAATTTAAAAAAGAGAACGTATATAAAAAAAATTGCAGCTAGTTTAATCTTTTTATCGCTTTTTCTTTCTAGCTTCTCGATAGTTTAAAAAAGTTTAATATTCAAAAAAAAAGTTTGCAAAAAGTTTAAAAGAAAAGATGGTACTAAATTTTATTTTTTTTAACGAAAATTATTATACATTACCGGATTTGAACCTCTTTAAAGATGACACTTAGGCTATCCGTAATGGGGCGTGGCCGGGCGTCAAAGGGCCCTATAACGCCCCCTATAACGCCCACCCCCACTACGGTGGGGCGTTATAGGGGCGTTATAGAGGAGAGGGTGGCGAGGGGCGTTAGCCCTTTAACGCCGAGAAGAGGAGGTGAATAAAAAAAATAGCCGTTCAACGGCTAAATTTTGTACCGTTGAGGGTTTTTTTTTTTTTAATTTTTTTTAATTTAAACCCTCTTTTACCTATAAATACCCCACTTTTTTAAACATCACACCACTCCAACTCCTCTCTACTTCTATTCTTCTACTATATATACCCCATCTATTTTATAAACTTTCACAAACATTCACAATGAATATGGGTCGTTGGAAGATCGAAGACGACGTAGCGGTGGCACAATCTTTCGTTAACGTCGCACACAATTGGAATGATGGACGCCCGCCAAACGAGTTTTGGCCTGCCGTGATTGATGACTTCAAACGGCGACGTGGTGTGGAAGATGTAAACGGGAACTTTATCAGGGCGAAATGGTGGGCCTTGCAATCGAATGCACGAACTTTTAATGATATCTATGTACGACTCGAGCGACAATATGGCGCGGAGGGTATAAGCTCAGTGCTGCAAAGGTCGTTGAGCGAGTACAAAACTGAAATTGACAAGAGCTTTATAAACGCAGGCGTTTGGGCTTTTTTGAGGCCATACATCAACAACCCCGAAGATCCTATTTTCAAGTTTTATCGTTATACATAGGCGTTCGTGTTTTCTTTTTAAGTTGTGATGTTTTAATTTATTTTGTTGTCTTTTATTTTATTTTTAATGAAAGTACTTTTTAAAAAAAAGTTAAAAAAAATAATAATAAGGTAATGATGATGGTGGGCTTTATGGGGCTTTATCCACTACACCATAAAGCCCTATAAAGCCCCTTGCCCAGTCAGCGTCCACATGGCGCATAATGCCCCTTGTGGGGCTTTATGGGGCTTTATCCACTACACATAGCCTTAATTGATTAATTAAAGTGAAGCTAAGATTTAGACCAATTATGAACCTCAATTTACACATTTAGTTAAACCTCGATTTGAACATTTACAGATTTACAAAAAGTTGAAAAGAAAAGATGGCACTTAATTGATTAATTAAAGTGAAGCTAAGATTTAGACCCATTATGAACCTCAATTTACACATTTTTTAAAAATTTATTAAAAAACATATATATATATATAAAATATTATCATACAATCTCCTTTTTTTGGGATGCAATGCATATGATGTATGATGACACATTATTCATGATATAAATGGATCACTTTTTATCTTATCTTCACCATCTCCATTTTATTTAAAGCTTTTACATACTAACAAATCACAATTGCCAAATTATCTCTCTTCTTCACAATTACAAAGGTAACAAGATCTCATATATATATACATGTTCATCCCCAACTTTCAATTTGATTTACACATATGCATGTTTAATTAATTTCTTAACTCAAAAGTTAGCTTAATTAATGGCGGGAAACAACAAGGAGGAGTTGAAGGTGGAGGTGGAAGAAATTCCGGCGACATCACCGCCATCGGGACAAGGCGGCGGCATGACGAAGAACAGCTGCTTATGTTCTCCGACCACCCATGCGGGTTCATTCCGGTGCCGGCTCCACCGTACCCATAGCGGCATTCACCGCACCAAAAGTATAAATTCTGAATCATCTAAGAGTGATCATAATGCATGATGAAAATCAGCAAAATGATGTATTAGTTAAATGTACATCTAAAATTAAATATTTCAAAGGTATTGTGCGACAAGCAAAAATAAGAAAAATAATAAGGAATTTACCTATCCGTACGTTGTTCCGGATCACTTCGTGTATGTTAGTTTTTTGTCTTTTTGTTACTTGGCATTTTACGTTTTCATAAAACAAAAGATGTGCATATTATGAAGTTTTTATTATAGTTAGATATTACAATCTAAGAAATCTGACTTCATAACTTCATCTTCAAATTAATACATTTATTTGTATAGGTTCTTGTTTTTTTTAAGTGTAACAAATTTTTTATAACTTGTTCTTATGTATACATGATTTGTGTTTTAAATTAATTTTATTTATTATCATTTGTTTAACTTAAAATTTTCTTTAACTTAAAAACAAAATTTTCACTTATACTTATGAAAAGAAAACACTCATTTTCCTTTTGTTTTCCTTAAAAATCTTATAACCAATTAAAACCACTTTTTAAATGAAAACTAACACTATATAAAAAATATAAGTTAAGAAAGTAAAATAGACTCAGATTATAAGTCATTCATAACAGCGGTTACGATAATCGCTCATATCGTATACGAGACTCGAGTGGGATAATGACAACAATTAGAACACATTACCGTAGTAAAAATCACAAGAGTCCCAAACCGTAAAGACTACAATAACAAAAAATTACCCCTATTTTAATAATACTAAAATTATACTCATTTTTAATATCTAAAATCCTACAACGATGGTTAAAAACTAATCCATTTTATGTGTTTAAAGAAAAAAAAAACATTTATAGGATGAAATAAATATAGTTCATGGCCTAAAAGAAAAAGTGCTCATCATAGCCGCGTATAAACCATCTAGAACACCAAGCGTCATCAAGTAAAATGCAACCAACTTTAATCCATCCAAGTAAAATACATCCAACTTTGAACCAACAAATCATTGTTGTTCAAAAATCATTATGGGCTCAGAAAGATTTCATCATAGCCGCATATAAACCATCTAGTACCATAGTGTCATCAAGTAAAATGCAGGCTACTTTAACCCAACCAAATAAAATCCATTCAACTTTGAACCAACAAATCATTATGGGCTCAGAAAGATTTCATCGTAGCCGCGTATAAACCATATAGAACACCAATTCATCATCAAGTAATATGCAACCAACTTTAACCCAACCAAGTTAAATCCGTCCATCTTTGATCCAATAAATCATTATGGGCTCAGAAAGATTTCATCATAGCCGCGTATAAACTATCTAAGCAACAAAGTCTTGTTAGGTAAAATGCAACCAACTTTAACCCAATCAACTTAGAACCGACAAATAATTATAGTATTCAGTCATGAAAAAACCAGCAAAAAGACCGTGAACAGTGCCCTACACACACAAACTAGAATTCATAAGCGTATTTTGATATAATATAATATCATCATCGACTAAAATAAGCATTCAGATCTGGGTTTTCCGAAATGGTATTTCGTAAATGTAAACTTTTAACATCTGGGTTCTTCAAAACCCTAAAACAAATCCTCTACACCTGCCCAACGAAAGACCCAAAAAACCACATAAAAAATATCAAATCTAAGATCCAAAACCGGAGAAAGAAACCGGTTGACCCACGGCAATAAAAAAAAAACCTGAACAAAATCATACACACACAAACTAATACTTCATAACTTTGAAGTTAACAAAATATGAAATAGTACCAATCCAGTAGCTTCGAAAAAAACAACCACCATTATAGAAAAACTAATAAAATTTTCCCGTTAATACGGCATTAATATTTCTTTAAGAGAAAATCAGCGAAAAAAGTATATCTTTTTTCAACAAAACCCCAATCGAATAAACAGTAAGCAGAATTCGAAAGCAATAAGCTATGAGAGTAAAGCAAACCGACTGGGGCAACTGACTTGAGGTAAACATCGCAAGTTATTTGAACAGGCTAAACCATTTTGAACACGTTCGCAGGAAGAACCAAATCAGACAAAAATGTAAACTTTCAGATCTGGGCAAACCCTAAAGCAAATCCTCCACACCAGCCCAACGAAAAGGTAAAAAAAACCACAGATGTAAGATCAAGAAAACATTAGATATAAGATCCCAAAAAACCATCAAAAACTACTCATAGTCGCTTCAACACAACCATTAGCTGGCCATCGAAAACTGAAATTGTCGCTTCTACGCAACCATCAGCAGGCCATTAGAAACGGAGCTAGTCGACCATCGGAAGCGGAGCAACTTCAGTTTCAAGATAGAGAATGCTCACAGTAGCCTCAACGTTACCGAAGCCGGCATACGACTTTAACGGCCATTGGAAACGGAGTCCCGAGAGAGACATTCCAACCATGAAGAATCGAGTTGTTTCTTTTTCCCATGACTCACCAGCTTTCTTCTCTCCACGCGAGAGCATTCATTAAGTATCGCACATCGCATCTACCAAACCTCACCAAAGCGCAACTTCGTATAGCCAAAACCCAAAACTAAACCATCGAGCATCACCACTCCCTCCATTTGACCAATTTGGGATTTTTAGATCTAGAGTTCACGCAAAGGAATAGAGTTTTTTGTTGGGCGGTGAAAAGGAGACAATTGGAAGACAATAAAGCTCCAATGACATATGAGGCGGCGACGATAAAACCTTTTGAGAGAGAGAGAACCACTCAAAACCTCGTAAAACAGGGGTTTTCTGACAAACCCTAAGTGGTGTGCCCAACTGTGGTAAAAGAGGAAGAGGGACAGATGACACCGTGGACAGTCAAAGGCCAACGACACCACCACCTGCAGCAAACGACGTCGAGCAACTAACCACATCGGAAAAGCCAGAGAGAGAAGTAAATGGAAAAGAAAGAGCCAAAGAGAGAATTATATAAAAATACGTTTGATAAGAAGTGAAACTGTGTGCGTTCCTTTAATCTAGAAATCTAGATACGTATTACCATGAAGAATAGGAGTAAGAAAGAGATAAGGGTAAATAGTCAGACGCGTGGAGAAGAAGTCTGATGAGTCATGGACAAAAAAAAAACAAAATAAGACATGTCCAGACAAAATAAAAAACCGGAGAAAGAAACCGGTTGACTAACGTAAAAAACCGGCAAAAAGACCGTGAACAGTGCTCTACACACACAAACTAAGAATTCATAAACGTAATTTATATAAAATGCGCTTATTGGTCGGTTTTACGATTTTCGCTATAACTTCTTCGTTCTTTATCGTTTTCGAGTCCAGTTTCCTCCATTTTTCATCATTTTGCATTTTCAATCATATGAAACACATTTAAGCACATAAAATCAAATATGGCATGCTAATCATGAATTTATGGTCAAATATAACGTGTTTTTGGGCCAATTTACGTACGTATCACCATTAGGTTAATCACCAACATTTCAAGACTCAACTTGTACGTGATGACTTGTGATATGATTTAGGACCAAAAGACTCATAAATATATCCATGTTGACTTACGACATCCTAAAACGTGACTTTCCAGTAAACGAAGAATCGCGTACCGAAATCACGTAAAAATACGAAATTGCTTTATTTTAAATCCGAAGCATCCAATTTAGTTCCAAATGATTATAATTAAACATTTAATCATTTAAAAACATTATTTGGGTTATAATATCCAAAAATTATCCCGATAATTGATGCACGTGAGTCGTATATATAATTACAAGGACTTTTAGCACGTAGAAGTTTTAAATTTTTAAACCTAATAATAACTAAGGAATTAATCACATGCAAGTAGGGTAGGTGTACCTATCGTAACTTGTAGTATAAATTCTAATAGCTAGAATTGGGTGTCGAACACTAGGAACACGTTTTCTAATATCAATATATTATGCATGCATAAATCACCAAACAAACAATAGAATAAAACAGGAATTCAAATATAATTTAAAGCATCATCTTGATATCGAATCATCTTGCAATCCAACAACTATTGTGAATAATTATCTATGCAACTCTTTTTAAAGGTAGCCAGGCATACCGCTAGATTACACCTAACTTCTATTAAACCAGCCACGGGATTGAAATGCATGACACACCAGTGGCGGATCCAGGAAAGAATATCAGGGGTAGCGGGGACTAACGGGGGTTCGGGGGCAGCGCCCCCGAAAATTTTTTTTAGGTAGTTAACGGGCTTTTAATCATATTTTTAAGAGACTTTTGATCATAATTTTAAGTAAAAGCCATAAAATTTCTTCCAGGGGTCGCGAAAAATTCGTTTCAGGGGTCGCGAAAAACCGAAAACCTATAAAAAAAAAAATTTGCACGTCGGGGTAAAAGTTCAGGGGTAGCGGGCGCTACCCCTGGGCTCTATGTGGGTCCGCCCCTGTGACACACTCTCGCTATAGAATGTGACACCCGAGAATTCCAAGGTTAACTTCCGTTAGACAAACCCGTTAGTTACGTTATAAGTGTTAACTTAGTAACTAATGCATAACTAGGCCGAATACGTCCACGACCTTTGGTTGATCACCGAACCCGTCCATATGTGTTATGTGTTCATCATTGATTGTCTTTATGTGCAAAGTGATTTAAATACATGACTTATTATTGTGAATAGCATGATTAATTGTAAATACTTGATTATGTGAAAATTGCCCAAATTTGGTAGTCAGCGAAACTACCGAGCGAAATTACAGATTCGCCCGGTAGAAGGCTAGACTGATCAATGTACCCGAGACCGGAGCTAGTTTCGCCTGGCCAGCGAAACTGCCAGCGAAACTAGCCTCTGATATAAATAAACATTATAAACCCTAGTAGCCTCATTTGCTCAAACCACACAACAACACACACACACACTCTCCTGGTCAGCCGAGAAGATCACCTAAGGACCAAGACCCCAGCCTCAATACCATCATCTCACCCCATTCATCGATCCTAGAATCATCCGTGAGTCCCAAAAACTATGTTTTATGCTTTTCTATATGTTTTCTTCTTAAAGCATGCTCAAATCTTCATGTAACTACTTGATCTGCTAGTATATTGTTTAGGAATGCTAGATCTGTACTAAAGTTGATAACTTTACGTGTGAAATCCATCCATGTTAGAGATTTGTGCAAACTAGGTCATTTTAGGGTTTTGAACCTATTTTAGAGATTTGATGATCAAAATGCATGTTAAACTTGATAAAGATTGGTATCAGAGCCATAGGTTGCAGAGAACTGGAATCATTTTTGAAAACGATTTGGAAACTGCAACTTGAAAACCTTGGTTACAAAACGAACAAACAAATTCCCAAAGACAAAATTTTTACGTGCCAACCTGGGATACTCGCTCTGCTGTGTAAGTAAAGGCTAAATATGTATATATATATATATATAAATATATATGTATAGACCGTGTCTAAGTAGTCTAACGGAAAGACCTTAGGAAATTTTCACACACGAATACGAAATGCGACCGCGAATACGCACACTACTCTGGGGAAAGCGACAACGAAACGATGCTACACGCTACGTCCTGATTTCTACTACGACGACTACGCCGACGGTGACTTTATGGGAAGCCGACCTTCGACGATAGCACTTACGACGTTCTCCGACGACGCCTCGATCATGCACAAAATTTTTCTGGACTAATAAGTGGGATAACGGGAACTGGCTAACATACATATTATGGGATATGTATAAAAAAAAAAAAATATAACTGTGACTGAACACTGGCTACTTTGACTGTTCAGCAAGATGTCTGGAAGAGGAAACGGAAGAGGCGGCATAAACATGACGCCTGCACAGCTGCAAGCGATGATTAATGAACATGTGCAAGTCGCGGTGGCAGCCGTCCAAGCTGCATATGCCGCACAGGGTAACTATTATGCCGGTTAAGGCACAAAGCGATTATATCGTGACCTGTTTAATTTTAAAATCCGAACTATTTATGCATCAGGAAACCAGCACCACTGCACGTTCAAGTCCTTCATGGACTGTAAGCCGATGACATTTTCCGGCGAAGAAGGAGCTGTAGGACTCCTTAGGTGGATTGAGAAGTCCGAAAAGGTTTTCTCCATGTGTAACTGCCCAGCTGAAAGCAAGGTGAAGTTTGCTACTGGTACCTTCGAAGGAGCCGCACTCTCCTGGTGGAACGCTGAAATTCTGATGGTTGGGCTAGACGCGGCTAACAACATGCAATGGGCAGCATTTAAGGAGCTGATCATGGAAGAATACTGTCCACGTGACCAAGTCAAAAAGCTTGAGGGTGAATTCCTGAATTTGAAGATGTCTGGGTCTGAAGTCGAACAGTACACTGCACGATATCATGAATATGAGGTCCTATGTCCCACAATGGTCGATGCTGAGTTCAAACGCATTGAGCGTTATCTGGAAGGCCTCGCGCCTCAAATCAAAGGATTGGTGACTGCCAGCAACCCCGCGACCGTACAGCAAGCCATTCGTTTGGCTCACAAGCTCACTGATCAAGAGGTCGAGAAAGGTACTCTACCTGCGAAAGCCACCGAGAAGACTGCTCTTAGTGGCAAGAGAAAAGCTGATGATGAAGCTCCTGAGAACTCAATGAATGTTCAGAGTGTGGGTAACAGCACTGGGAGGTCTTTCAACTCCCAAGGTCAAAGCAAGAGGTCCGGGAATAACAGTGGTAACTACCGCCAGGGCGGAAATGGTCAGAGCAACTACAAGGGTAACCTGCCCTTGTGCAACAGGTGTGGAAAGCATCATGCTGGTAATTGTAGGAAGAATATGAGCTGCGAAAGGTGTGGTAAGGGAGGCCACGAAGCAAAGGACTGTTGGGCAACTTTGCCCGAGCAGCAAAACCGCCCCAGAAGAAACAACAACAACTATGGGAACAATCGGGGTAATGGGAACAACAACGGTCAGAACCGCAACAATGAAGCTCCCAGGGGAAACGGTAACGGGAATTGTTATGAATGTGGTGCTCCAGGCCACATTAAAAGAGAGTGCCCACAGCTAAGAAGACAAGGTAATGGCAATCAGGGAAATAATGGTGGGAATGGTAACGGCGGAGGTAATGGTAATGGGAATGGCAATGGTAATGGTGGAAATGGTAGAGGTCGAGCTTTCGTCATGGGCCAGGGTGAAGCTCGCAATGACGCCAACGTGATTAATGGTAAATTTATTTTGAACGGTTTCTTTGCTACTGTTTTGTTTGATTCTGGTGCTGAGAAAAGTTTTATTTCCACTAAATTTGCTAGACTAATAAATGCTAAACTGATCGACTTAGATGCTAAATATGTGGTAGAACTAGCAAATGGTAAACTTCATGATACGACTCAGATAGTTAAGGATTGTAAGCTAGAACTAGCTGGCCATACCCTAGGAATTGACCTTATGCCTTTCCCGATTGGTAGTTTCGACGTTATAGTAGGAATGGATTGGTTATCTGAGAATCGGGCTGAAATCTTATGTAAAGAAAAAGTGGTCCGTATCCCACTCGAAGACGGTAAAGTGTTAACGGTCCAAGGAGAAAAAGGTGGGACAGTCACCGGCATTATTTCATTCCTTAAAGCTCAGAAATGCCTCCGTAAGGGTCACTTCGCGATTCTTGCAAACGTCACTGATACGACACATCCCGAGCGCAAAATTGACGATTACCCGATAGTTCACGACTTCCGAGATGTATTTCCTGAAGATCTGCCTGGCTTGCCTCCATTTCGACAAGTTGAGTTTGGGATTGATTTGGCTCCAGGTGCCGCTCCGATTGCACGCGCTCTGTATCGTTTAGCTGTAAGCGAACTCAACGAACTCTCCGCGCAACTACAAGAGCTACTCGACAAGGGGTTTATTCGTCCAAGTTCGTCTCCATGGGGAGCTCCGGTACTGTTTGTTAAGAAGAAGGATGGAACGTTTCGCATGTGCATTGACTACCGAGAGCTTAACAAAGTTACGATCAAGAATCGGTATCCACTTCCTCGAATCGACGATCTCTTCGATCAACTGCAAGGTTCAAGCTACTTTTCAAAGATTGATCTACGATCTGGATATCACCAGCTTCGCGTTCGTGAAGAGGATGTACCCAAGACAGCTTTCAGAACTCGGTATGGTCACTACGAGTTCCTGGTTATGCCGTTTGGGCTAACCAATGCACCTGCCGTATTTATGGATCTGATGAATCGAGTGTGCAAGCCGTACCTCGATAAGTTTGTGATAGTCTTCATCGACGACATTTTGATCTACTCTAAGACCAAGGAAGAACACGAGGAGCATCTGCGTCTTATTTTGGAATTGCTTCGCAAGGAACAGCTCTACGCCAAGTTTTCAAAGTGCGACTTTTGGATCCGCGAAGTCCAGTTTCTTGGACACATTGTTAATGAGGAAGGAATTCATGTCGATCCAGCCAAAGTGGAAGCAATAAAGAACTGGTCTACCCCAAGAGCGCCAACAGAAATCCGACAATTTTTAGGACTTGCCGGATATTATCGAAGGTTTATTAAGGGTTTCTCTCAATTGGCTCAACCCTTAACAGCCTTAACGCACAAAGGAGTGCAATACAGATGGGGTGAAAAAGAAGAGCGCGCGTTCCAAACGCTTAAAGATATGTTATGTTCGGCTCCAATTCTTGCGTTACCCGATGGAGTTGACGACTTTGTGGTTTATTGCGATGCATCAATCCAAGGACTCGGTTGCGTATTGATGCAACGAGATAAAGTGATTGCCTACGGGTCCAGGCAACTAAAGGATACTGAAAAGAATTATACAACGCATGATTTGGAAATGGGAGCCGTTGTTCATGCACTCAAGATTTGGAGACATTACCTATATGGAACAAAGTGCACAATATTCACCGATCATAAAAGTTTACAGCACATCTTTGATCAGAAAGACCTCAACATGCGGCAAAGAAGGTGGGTTGAATTACTGAACGATTATGATTTGGCAATTAAATATCATCCGGGAAAAGCCAATGTGGTGGCAGATGCCCTAAGCAGAAAAGAGTACGAAAAGCCTCGTCGGGTACGAGCGCTTCAACTTACAATACATTCAGGATTACCGGATCGGATCCGTGACTGCCAACGAGAAGCTCTGAAGGCAGAAAACTTCGCAGCTGAAGCACTGCGTGGTGTAGATGGCCATTCTGAAGTTAAGTCCGATGGACTCACGTACTATAATGACAGAATTTGGGTTCCATTGTTTGGAAATCTCCGTGAGCTCGTAATGGACGAGGCTCACAAGTCAAGATACTCGGTACATCCCGGATCAGATAAAATGTATCAGGACTTGAAAAATCTTTATTGGTGGCCGAATATGAAAGCCGACATTGCTCGATATGTGGCTAAGTGTCTTACATGCTCAAGAGTCAAAATTGAATACCAAAAGCCTTCTGGTTTACTGCAACAACCAAAGATCCCAGAATGGAAATGGGAGGATATCTCAATGGATTTTGTAACAGGACTACCTCATCGATCAAATCAACCGGATGCGATTTGGGTTATCATCGATCGGTTAACCAAATCTGCACATTTCATTCCGATGAAGGAAAGTGATAATATGGATAAATTGACAAAGCTGTACATCGACAAAATTGTGAAGCTTCACGGTGTGCCTAAGACTATCATTTCTGATCGAGATCCTCGATTCACTTCCCGGTTATGGCAATCAATGCAGGAAGCATTGGGAACCCGACTAGACATGAGTACAGCTTATCACCCGCAGACTGACGGTCAGACGGAACGAACCATTCAAACCTTAGAAGATATGCTCCGAGCCTGCGTCCTTGACTTTGGGAAAGATTGGGAGACTCACCTTCCACTGGTGGAGTTCTTTTACAACAATAGTTATCATTCAAGTATAGGTGCTGCACCTTTTGAAGCACTTTATGGCAGAAAATGTAGATCGTCCGTGTGTTGGGCCGAAACGGGTGAGAAAGGGCTCACTGGACCGGAAGTTATCCATGATATGACCGAGCGAATTATTCAAATCAGGCAACGGCTAGCTGCAGCACGTGATCGACAAAAGAGTCATGCCGACAAACGCCGAAAACCTCTAAAGTTTGAGGTGGGTGACAAAGTATTGTTGAAGGTATCTCCTTGGAAGGGAGTGATACGCTTCGGGAAGCGTGGAAAGTTAAATCCTCGCTACATCGGTCCGTTTGAAATTATTGGGGAAGTAGGCCCGGTGGCCTATCGATTGCAACTCCCTGCTGAACTCGATGGAGTTCACAACGTGTTTCACGTTTCCAATCTGAAGAAATGTCTGGCTGAAGACATCGAAATAATTCCCTTGGAGGAATTGGAAATCGACGAACATCTGAGATTTATTGAGCAACCAGTAGAAATCATGGGACGCGAGGAGAAGGCCCTTAAACGTAGCAAGATTCCGATCGTCAAGGTGCGATGGAACTCAAGACGTGGACCTGAATATACTTGGGAGCGTGAGGATCAGATGAAGAAAAAGTATCCTCACTTGTTTGAGCAAACGTCCACTGAAACTCAAGGTATGATTTAATTTTGGGGACCAAAATTCCTTAACGGGAGGAGGATGTGACAACCCTAAAACTCACATCCCTAAAACTTTTTGCTTTCTTTCCCCAGCGACGATAGCAACGACGACAGCTGATGCTGCGAACGCTACGACACAAGAATAATTTTCGGGACGAAAATTCCAATTTCAGGGGAATGATGTGACACCCGAGAATTCCAAGGTTAACTTCCGTTAGACAAACCCGTTAGTTACGTTATAAGTGTTAACTTAGTAACTAATGCATAACTAGGCCGAATACGTCCACGACCTTTGGTTGATCACCGAACCCGTCCATATGTGTTATGTGTTCATCATTGATTGTCTTTATGTGCAAAGTGATTTAAATACATGACTTATTATTGTGAATAGCATGATTAATTGTAAATACTTGATTATGTGAAAATTGCCCAAATTTGGTAGTCAGCGAAACTACCGAGCGAAATTACAGATTCGCCCGGTAGAAGGCTAGACTGATCAATGTACCCGAGACCGGAGCTAGTTTCGCCTGGCCAGCGAAACTGCCAGCGAAACTAGCCTCTGATATAAATAAACATTATAAACCCTAGTAGCCTCATTTGCTCAAACCACACAACAACACACACACACACTCTCCTGGTCAGCCGAGAAGATCACCTAAGGACCAAGACCCCAGCCTCAATACCATCATCTCACCCCATTCATCGATCCTAGAATCATCCGTGAGTCCCAAAAACTATGTTTTATGCTTTTCTATATGTTTTCTTCTTAAAGCATGCTCAAATCTTCATGTAACTACTTGATCTGCTAGTATATTGTTTAGGAATGCTAGATCTGTACTAAAGTTGATAACTTTACGTGTGAATTCCATCCATGTTAGAGATTTGTGCAAACTAGGTCATTTTAGGGTTTTGAACCTATTTTAGAGATTTGATGATCAAAATGCATGTTAAACTTGATAAAGCTGCTTGATTTATGTTGGTAAATGCCTATGGATGCTAGATAATGAATTGCATGTATGATCAGAAGCTGTTAGGTTGATTTTTAGGCAAATCCGTATGTTTTTCGCGACCAGCGAAACTGTCTGTTCTCTGGGCGAAACTAAGTAGCGAAATTATATCTCCTTCCAGCGACACTGACCAGCGAAACTATAGTGTCGCCGGGAACCTGACCAGACCAGCTCGAGCGAAACTATCGAGCGAAATACCTGAACGAAAGTTCAAACCAGTTTCCCTGCGAAACTAGGCTAGCGAAACTGCGTCAGCAGTTTCGGGCGAAACTAGCCTAGCGAAACTGTGTCACCGGGCATTGCCTAGCGAAAGTGCTGCCCGTGCACCTAGCGAAACTGCCTAGCGAAACTATGCTAGCGAAACTAAGACCTGACCTAAAAAAACCAAACTTGTGAAATTTGCTTAAGTGTTATGCCATGACTTACATGATTATGCCATGATGAAACATGTTTGATATCTGATTCATATGAACCCTTGTTTATGATCAACCATTGGTGTCGTGTGTCGGTATGTCGAGTCATAGTTGCAACGTGCTATGTTATGGGCCATAGTGACGTTAAGTAAAGATTAGACACGAAACTAATACTTAAGACCTAAACGTGTTCTAGGTCTTCGTTAAACAACTATATTTGGATCACTTGAAGTGTAGCAGTGCAACCAAAGGTGAGTGTCACTAACCCGCTTACCGTGAGTCCGTTTGGGCCACACCGAATAACTTAACGAAAACAATGCTGATAAACTCTAGAGTGCTAGGCACCTACTGATGAACATGAGAACACGGGATGCTTGGCACCCACTTGATGAACTGAAGTGTTTTATGGGAAACACTTGTGAACTCTGAACAAACTATTTTTGAAAGCAAAACTGAAAATGTTTTAATATGGCTAGTGTAGGTTAAAGTCTAAACCATATGATATCACATGTTTTCTAAGGATGCCTTATAACTTAAAAGTCCTCAACTAAAATTGTGCCATTAATTGTAAAGCGAGGGGATGTTGGGTAGATCTACTGGAGTTTGACAAACTCCGCCCCGTGGCACGGGAAGTGCACGGAGGAACAATATCAGCCTATTTGACCGTGGTCCCGAGAGGACACGGGGGAGGCAAAAACCGCGATGACGTAGGTCCGCACCGAACGGGATGGCTCGGCCCCCACAAAATAAGTCAGCTTTGGTACAAACTTCCTTAGAGCATGGAACAACGGATTAGCTACCCGCGATATCGGTTGAGTCCTTTAACTTTACGGAACTAGTACATACCCGATGACGTAGGTCACGGACAAACCAATTATAAACTGAGATTTAATTACGAGCATTGCTTTTCACAATTAAATATTTTGTAAGTACATCTTGACACGACTTATGATTATGAGACCGGGCCAATGCATGACAAGCCCACTGTGAACTCACCAACCGTTAGGTTGACACTTGCGTGGTTTAAACTTTTGCAGATCGCTAAGGAGTATCCGCTGGAGGTTGGCATGGCACAGAAGATGTTTACTTTTATTTAAACTAAATTGGGAATTTAAAACAACATTTATGTAAAGCACGTGGTTAGTGCTAAGGACAATTAATTTTCCGCTGCGTATGTAAATTTAAGACTTTGATTTATAACTTGTGCTTGAACTAACCCTGATTCGTTTAGTATTTGTAACTATGGTTGTGGATCCTGGTCTAGTTGCGCCCCTTAACGGTATAAACTCCGTTAGTGGTATTTTGGGGGTGTGACATAGAACATACCACAATATATAGGAGTCCTACGATGCTATAGACACACATTAAAGTAAACCTAACACAATGCTCATCAATTAATCATCAAAGTATTAACTAGCATTCGCTCATCCAATTACATACCACAATAGTGCTAACTAACGCATGGAACATAACAAGATAAGAAAGGTCACTATAGTCCTAGAGTCAGTTACGATAGCTAGTACTAACAGCACACAAGATAACCATATTCATCCAATCAATGATTTATGTTTCCTACGAAACATAACCCTGAGCCAAGTAGTATTCGTAAACCCTATTAATCTAAATATAGAATAACTAAGATATAGAAATGGCCAAAGACTATAACCTAGAAAACCACATCATTGATAAAACAAACATAGGAATCATGCACACATATATATCAACACAAATCAGATCAATCGATGTTTCAAAAGCAAACGTATAGATAATCATTCATTCATCGTTATTGTACTACAAGAGTCATCTCCACCAAGATGATGGTGGATTTTAGCTATGCATAACAAAAAATAAATACAAAACATGTTCTAAGAATCCAAACATGATGAAATCGATAAACGAAAAGTGAAATCGAAAGATTACAAGTAGCAGAATGATGAATACTAACTATCATCGCGAACTGGGACTTCGATTGCTTCCTCCTAGCTCCTGTAACTCTCCTGGGACATGAAAAACGGCCTCTCGTTCGTCAAAGTTCGTAACCCTTGATTAGAATTGAAACGT
This sequence comes from Deinandra increscens subsp. villosa, assembly GCA_039602395.1. Lineage (NCBI taxonomy): Eukaryota > Viridiplantae > Streptophyta > Magnoliopsida > Asterales > Asteraceae > Deinandra > Deinandra increscens. The sequence goes on along the minus strand of JBCNJP010000008.1, from coordinate 71,698,165 downwards.
TATATTTATAGGCACAATTTAGGGTTTTCTGCGTATTGTGCACACGGCTGAATCTGGTAACAGCTCGTGAACAGAAAACACTCTGATTGACCTATGGAATAATTGTGTCACATTTTTTCCATGTTGTGTATCGCGCAAACTGTAGGAATACCCTTCGCGTACCACGAAGGGTTCAGTTTCCTGATTTTTCTTTGTTTTGCTTTCTTGCTTCATTGCTTCGACTCGATTGCGATCCAACTTTCGTTAAAGCTTGATTTGCTTCCTTGTTATGCCATGAATCCTACCAAAACATATAAATGCAAAGTAAACCATGTAATTTACTTGAACTTCGTTAACTTTAACACTTTGTTACTTGAAATCGTGTTTTCGGTAAAAGCACACAATTTGCTATCAGAATATGAAGGAATAAGCAAGTAATAAACCAAAAGATGTGTGAAAATATATGTAATAACATGTTACATTTGAAGCACACCAGCACTCAATAGTTAGCTAAGCTGATAAAACACGACATCTCAAAATGGGTCGGCTTTCAAAATCGGGTAAAGTGCAAATGTTACAGTATCATCATGCCAAAGCCTCTCTGATTTTGTCAAAGCTTGAGTTACATCGTAGGTGGATAGGCAAACCAACCATTCTTATGCCTACGATTCTATCATGGGTAACCAGACTTCCGTCCTCGATTGCCACCGATTTGAAACCCCTCCACACCTGGTTCTTTAAACACCGACAAACATGACTCAACTTCAATTGATGAAGAGAAGATGATCATCACATGAAGGCCACCAACATACTTAACCTCCAGATTTTTAAACCCCAACTCCGCCAGCGTCGTCTATATGTTGACCAAGCCTACAAAAGATGTCATCGTAGCAATGATGGACCTGGCTTCTAACGTCTCCACCTCCCGAACAAGGGCATAGTTTAGGATGGTAATATTACCTGGTGGGTAACCAGTTTTTTTCTCCTTGAGAAGAATATTACTATACGACATCCCCGTAGTCTAAGAAGGTCCTCTGACCCCTAAAGGTGTAACACCACCACCATCTGTAGGTTCCTTGCCACGTTCTTTCACAACGATCTTCTCCGGGGACACCCAATCCTCCTTAGGGCTCTTAGCAAGGTTTACTTATAAAATCCTTTTTCGGATCTCCATACCCTTAAGGTCGCTCAACAGTTTCTCCGCATTAACCACATTCTTGAACCTCAGAAACCCGAAGATATTCTGATTGGATCTCCGCTTTCAAGGGATAAAAGTGTCGGCAATGTTGCTCTACATGACCGCAACACTCCGCAGTTCAAACGAGGAGACTCCTGCAGGGATGCCCGAGGCGAAGAATCTAGTCATGAACCCTTCCCTCCGATTAGATCTCCGGTGGTGAACCACCCTCCATTCCCTCTCACTCTCTCTCATGATTCAACCAGATGTGGATACTCAAATTTTAAGTTTTATATAGTTGATTGTAATCTTGATGTGTTTTTAGAGCATGAAGTATACCTCATGTGGTGTGGTGATCACGTCAGCGCTGACTGGACCACATACATGGTGGTATACTTAATGTAGTGCGGTGTCAATATTTAATTTTTGTTTATATTTTTAAAAATAAAATGCAAACATAATCTTTTAAATAATAAAGTACTATATTAAATGAAAATTACAAATACTAGAAAAATTTAGAAGTTTAAAAGAATTTACAAAGGTTAGAGGTGTTTAAAAACATGTCAAAAAACTCGATTATATTGTACGATAATAAAAACTTGTAAAAAATGATTACGAGGCAAAAATGTACTTAAAAAAATAAATCCGTTCTCATTCAAACTTATACCGTTGTGTTCAGAAAAATAAAAATATAGAAAACTTCATTTTTTTTTAAACAAAAGGAACTTCACACTCAAAAATCAAGTTCATCTTCAATATCACGTAGGAATAGACATGCACAAACCTGTTAAAATATGTAACCGAAACCGGTTACTAACCGAAACCGGTTACTAACCGAAACCGGTTAGAATATTCTCGAAGGCTAACCGGTTAGGTTAGTAACCGATTACTATTTGGAAAAGTGGTGCCCGGTGTTAACCGAAACCGGTTAGGATATTGACAACTGTTTTTTCACTTAGATACTTATCATTCATTCAGATGATTAGTTTGTGATATCTACCTCATCTGGATGCAAATAATGATGTAAATGGAATTGATATGATATGTAGAATCCATTAATATTTGTGTAATCAAGATTTAAGAAAGGCTATCTAAATGCAATTAAACATGGCAGCTAAGAACAAAATAAGAGTCTTAAACATAGATCAATCAATATATAACATCAAAAAGGTGATCTATGTTGGTGGTTCTGTTAATCTAGAGAAGGATTACACATGTAGAACCTTAGTAATAGATACAAAAGCAAAAAAGAGTTGTGTCACTACTACAAAAACTGCTTTCCTTGACACGCGAACGATGACACTCGAAAATTCTTGACGTGCAATTACCAAAGTGTCAAAATAAAATGTCAATTATAGGTAATTCCTAAGAATTCATGACGCGCATTTTTGCGTGTCAAGAATATCTGTCATATTTAGAGAAAAAAAAAACACGGAGGACACTTAAAATACGCGTGTCAAGAATTATCAGTCGTTTTATGTTTTTTCCCTCCAACCTTTTTCCCTAAATTTATGTTTTTCCCCCTCTAACTTTTTGCCCTAAATTTTCATTCCCGCTGCTCCATTACTTATGACAGAAATTTTCATTCCCGCTTACTTTCTCCTCATCTTCGTAAAGCCCTAATTCCATCTCCATCCGAGCTTCTTCATCTCCATATTTGTACGCCTCCTTCAACAAATAATTTGAGCCCTAATTCCATCTACACTCCATCTCCGTACGCTTCCTTAAACAACAAAGAGTTTTGCCCTAATTCCATCTCCATCTTCGTACGCTAACAACGCTAAAAACCTCCTTCATCTCGACAAATCTCCACCTGCGGCTCCATAAGAATCCGGTCTTCTTCTGCATCTGTAACAGCGTCTCCATCATCATCATAGTAGCAGCATCTCCTGGCAGGCTGGCTTCCCCTTTTTGCTTCCCTTCCCTTCCCTTCTCACACACTAAAAACTAAAACACCACAGTTAAATCTCAACAACAAACAATCTCTTCATTCTTCAGCGGAGCGGATCCATGAATGAATTTGAGCTGTAAATTGTATAGTTGTTAGGGTTTTGGGAGTGTGTTGATTTCGGTTGCGTTAGGGTTTCTTTCTGTAAATATGATGGTGTCAAGAGGAGGAGGAGGTTTATTTGGCTGGTCACCACCGCGGCAACAGCCCTTAACGCCGGTCTCGGAGGTGTCTGAGCCTCCGGAGTCTCCCTCGCCTTACATGGACGCTAGCGCCGATGCCGTCGCTCCGGATGTTGATGATGAAGTGGAGGAGATGGAGGAGATCGAGCCGCCGCCGGAAGCGGTTCCGTTTTCGAGGCTATTTGCTTGTGCTGATAGGCTTGACTGGGTGCTTATGGTGGTTGGATCGGTTGCTGCGGCGGCACATGGGACGGCGCTTGTGCTTTACTTGCATTATTTTGCTAAAATCATTCAGCTGCTCAGTCATCATGATGACACTCCGGATTTGCTGTTTCATAGGTTCAAAGAGGTAGCCTGCCTGAATTTATTTATTTTTTATTTTTTGAATCTTTTATTACAACTTTATGTTTGAGCTACTCAGTTTTTTAGTTTTCAGCTAATCAGCTCTCAAGTTACTATAGATTTAATCTGGCAATTAGGTTTTCTACTGTCATCTAGATGATTCTGGTCAATTCTCAAGAGTTATTTCCAGTCTCTGAGCAACTCAATAGGCTCTTATGTTTGTTAGTTTATGTAGGGTTAAACTTGAAATCATAGTAAGTTGTAGCAACGGGATATATATATATATATTTTTTTTTCTTTTATGGAGTTAAGTAGGGGAGCTAATTCCCTTTTCAAGACAAACTTGAAAAATTTCTATATGAGAAGATGCAGGGAACTGTATTATATATACACATATTAAAATATCTTATAGAGGTGTCTAAATTAATATTTTATAGTTTGTTTGTAATAAGGCATCATAACGTCATTTATGCCGAGTTTGAAATCAGCTCCGTTTTGTAAAGATCATTGCTCAGGAATAAATAGTATCACACAACTATTCTATATTTGTATGGCTACAATGGAAACAGAGACTAAACATATTGTCAACTTTCAAGCGATTTTGGGATGAATGCGGGTGAAGGGGAAAAGGAGATTTGTTAGTGGCCAACGTATTTCTATAGCTTTATACATCTCCATCTCTATTGCATGGCTAAGGTTTTCATCAGCAGTGATCTGGAAATCAGTTTTGGATACCAACAGTTTGAGACCTCTCTGTGCCCTTTCTTCATCGTCGTCTTCTTCTCAATCGGTTTCAATATCTATCCATCAAGGTACATTTTTCATACTGATATTTTTTTGGTTGATTATGGTAAACCGAATCGATGATTTCAAGGGTTATCGAAACATTATAGGTTTCCATTTGTGTCGTTAACTAAATGAATAAACTAATCTAATTTGCTATGTGTTTCTTACTGATTTAGGGCTTTGAAAGTGTAAGCCTCAGTGTTCATGTAATCTTAAATTTCATCTTTATACTGTGTGCTCATTGATATATTTATGGACAAGGTCTTTCAAAGTGTAAGCCTCAAAAGAAGATGACTTCAAGTTTCAGAGGCGCTAGCTCCTCATGGTCCTGCATCTGATTGCCCTTCTGTCACAGCTTTCCGGTACTTTTTTTTTAACTTTCATTGTTTTTTTAACCTTTGCATATCAGATAGTTGACACGTTTAGTCTGATTAATGACTCTAATTTTGAATTTCCAATCAATATTGGCTGAAACACAACATATACTAATAAATTCTTGGTTAATTTCATTCAAATTTCATGCTTACAACTCTTAATTTTATGTTCAGATCATGTGTTCTACATATTAACGTTTGGGATGATCATGACTTAAATGATTTGTGTGATAGTTATACATATGGCAAGATGATGCATGTGCATTATATCACAAAAATGGTATTATCGTATTTTAACCATTTCATCACAAAGATGACTTAAATCCTCTATTATGATTCTCACTTTGTCTCATGTCTTTTCAGAATTTAAACAACAATCTGCAGTTGCTTGGATACGTATTCTTGATTTTGTTTTCTTCATGTATGATGGTCTTTGGGCCCTTTGCTTTTATTAGATTTTTGCTGTCTATTGTGTATTTTTTTTTATTTCTACAGCATTGACCTACAAATGCAGGCCACCATAAGGCTTTGGGTGCTTATGTGTGTGATTTCTAGGGTGTTGGGGGGTAACTATGGTTTCTTTGTTAAGTATATTATTTTAAGTTGCTAAACTTCATTTCGGTTCGTTTTTCAGTTTTTTAGCTAAGACAAACTTTGCAGGTTCTGCAGACTGTATAACAGCTAAAAACAGATTTGGGATTTTGGGTCAAAATGTTTGATTTTGGTATATGCGTTGAGAAACAGTTGCGCACCATTGCAACCATGTTTGCCTTTGTGTTTATGCGATCTCAGACCGTCTCACTCTCGATTCTGTCACAATAAGCACAGCCAATTGGGATCAATTGTCTCCAGTTTGCCAGGGTAACATTTCAACTCTCTGTTACCACTAGCGGTCTCTCTAAATTTGAAGTCGAATTTCTGCGCTAAAATCTAACCATTACAAATCTAAGTGAAAAAGATGAATGCTTGATTTACATTTTCTTTGACCATTATTCTAATACATTAAAATTTTTGTCGTCTCTTTTGTAAGCGTTTTGACTCGAGATTTTTAAGACTAATTATAGTGCTTTCGTAATTCTAATTATGTAAAGAATGCCAGTTAGATTATATAAAGAATGTAAAATGTTATTTGATAATCATGATCAGATTATGCTTCTTAGCAATGCAGGAAATAACTTAAAAGACCACAAGAGGTTTATGCACCAAAGAGCTCATTGCTCAATGTTATTTTGAGGGACCACAAGAGGTAGATGAATGTGTGATGGCCATCTGTAACTTTATATCACATATAAGTATGTTGGATTTTTGCAGTGTATATACAACGAATGGAGGGATTAGTTGTATTTGATATTGAATTATGTGAAGTTGTGAACTAAATCAGCTAAATCTGAGGTAAATTTTGTACATGTACATGTTTAAATTCTGTTGCTTTGCAGCTAAATCAGAGGATCAGTTGAATTGGTTGAGGGATAATTTGATCAAAGAAGATTTGTTCTCTATGCCAAACTGCTCAGAATCTTCCTGTGGGCAAAAATGCCTTGCATAATGGTATTTTCTTGCATATACAACAATAATTCTCTTAGCATTTTTGCAAGGAAGATGGTTACTTTTTCACTCTTCTCCTAAATATAAAAATAAACCGAGAAATGTTCATTTTATTTATGTTTAGAACTTGGCAAAGAAAAGATGGACAATGGTAGTGGACACTAACAGTCTTCTTCACCACAAGTCGTTGAAGCATTTGAAACTTCTTGAAGGCATCAAAGGGACTCGGCTTTTTGTACCCAATATTGGTAACAAGTCATGCTTTCTGTTAATTAAGTTGAAAATAAACGATTGTACCCAATATTGGTCTGACTTTTCTGGTCAAACTGACTGTTTGGCAAAATAGTGGCGAATTAAATGTGCTACTACTGCACACGACCATTTATTTTTTGTTCTTTCTTTCTTGTGACCAGTTCAGAAAGATAAATAAAAGTAGATTATAATTCAAACTGCAGGGAATCAACAAAAGGATGAATTTGATGATTTGGATAATGAGTTTGAATCTTTTGGTGACAGCAGGATAACTCCTGAGCAGGTCAGATGTATCCACAGACTTTATGGTTTGCTAATTAAGCTCACAATGGTTTGCTAATTAATCTGGTACAACTACAGTTGCTAAAAAACTTAAAGAACAACCAGCATGCTATGAGTATCCAATCTGTTTGAATAGGACTGCTATGAATATCCAATCTGTTGTGCTAAATTAATCAGAAATAGGATTGCTATGAATATCCAGTTTGTTTGACTATCCAGTCATTTGTTAATGGTCTGTATAGAGCCACAGTTGGATCTGTTTGAATATCCTGTCATTTTTTAATGGATGCATCACTATTTTCTGAGTATTTGTTAATGGCTGCATCATTTGTTAGTGTTCTGTATAGGTCCACCGTTGGTTGGGTCTGTATAGAGCCTCATTTGGGATATACAAATTCATGATTAAGTTGTCATTTATTTTAATTAACATTGTTAGTAATCCGGTTGAAACTTATGTATTTGGCTTTCCTAATTACAGATGGACATACAATAGTTGGTTGGGAGCTTGGCTTAACGGGTCAGGTTGGTTGGGTTATTCTCCATATCAGCAGCAGCAACAAAGTATTGTAATACTATAGTGTTTATATTAGTTATTTAGTTCACAGTTTTTTTTTTATGTAAATCATGTTAACTTTGTAATGTTTGCGATATATATATGAAATGCATTATTTTGCTATAAGTTTATTGTATTTTGTATCGAGGTTAATTTGGCATCAAATGTGGAAATTAGTAATTCTGCAATATTTTTTTTTATTATTTTTTTTAAAACCATGACGCGCAAAAAAGAGTGTCATAAGTAGATTTATGACAGGGGCTTCCTTGACGTGCATTTTATGACGCGCAATGCGCGTCATAAAATGCGCGTCATCGTTCGCGCGTCAAGAGCTTCTTGACACGCATTTTGCGCGTCAAGAAGCTTCTTGACCCCTGCATCCTTGACGCGCATTTGCGTGTCAAGAAGGCCCTTTTTTGACGCGCAATGCACGTCAAGAAAGCCAGTTTTTGTAGTAGTGTGTAAAACTGTTTATACCATAAAACGAAAGGCAGTTGAGCATAAAAAAAAGAGACATAAATAGAGAATGATATATATATGTAAACTTATACAAAACCATATAAGGTAAGATGATATAAAGATTTATCTAAAGCCAGAAAATGTATGTAACTTTCTACATAGAAATTTTGTTTATTTGAAAAAAAAATGCTTTCTTCAATAGAACCGTCGATATGATCTGGAGAGAAATTTGGTTTATTTGAATAGTTTTAATTTGAATAAGAAGAACCAATCTACGCTGCCTAAAGATCTATCTCAACCTAATAACTTAACAAAAGAAGGATGCAAATCATACCACCTAAAGGATTAGGCCGTTGAGTTGAAGTTAAGAAAGGATTAGGAGGCAGAAGCGTGAGGTGATAAGAATGGTGGTAAAGAGGTTTGAAGAACATAGAAACGTTAGGCTGATATTGATGAAATAGAAGGGGAAAACTGAACACGTGGAGTTAACGTGTATTAAATTTATGACTCAGCAGAAATTAAGGGCTTTTAAAAAAATGGGAATACGCGAGTCTCGAAACCACGACTCACCGATTAAATCTAAAGTAACAAACCATCTGAGCAAATCATATATCATTATTCTTTTCGTAAACATATTATATATATTTAAACGGTGTGGTCGAAATAAGTCAAACCAAGTTGTCTATTGTGTTAATATAGAATTGCGTGATCTGAAAACCTTGATAGTTCTATAATCATTTCTTCTATGCTATACTTTCTTTAAAACTGCTTATATTGTTAATTTCTTATTTCTGAATAAGGATTTATATGAAAACCTTAGTTGATTAGAAAATGCATATATGCTAGTTGACTATTTGTCCGTATTTATTTATTTATTGTTGCATTTCATGATGATGTTTTACTTTATACCTTGCGCTGATTAGTGAAACAAGTTGACACACTAACCCATTTCTAACTCTGTTTATAATCTACTACTTACTTGATTAACACATTAACAACATGATTATTACTATCCAATATGCCAACCTGTATACACGATTTTACGAATGTGCGAGTTAAGTTTAAGTTTTTGACACAAAAAATATGGGTAGTGTTTGGGTTTAACAATTCAACACACTATTGACATTTGACACCCGTACATTATTATTATTATTATTATTTTGGAAAATCAGTGTCACACAAAAGGTCGAATCCGGCGCCAATCTCTTTAGAAGAAATTAGATAGTTCTTATACCAATATAGCTTTTTAGCTCATATTTAGTACGCTAATCATTTACATTACATCACAAAATTATTGTCCATATTTGATGTGTGTAAATTTATATATGAAAATCCAACATATTTTCCTTCAACTAAATGAGTTTTTATTATATACCTTCGATAATTGGTGCTTAACTAGTATATACCTAAATTTAGTTGGTCATAAAGAATGAGCTTCAAATTTTCATGTATTAATAATTTGTTAGTTTGAAGTTTTTTTCGTGTGTTTTATTTTGTAGGACTCCTATTGCTTGATGTATGGATTGGCGAAGAAGGGTTTGATGTGTGTGGTGCTTGTTGGTAACATGATTGCTGAAAGGGGAGTCACTTTCTTATTTCCTTACATCTTTGTTTTATAGTTACATTGGGGACAATGTAGGTTTTAAGTATGGGGATGTAGGGGTTGGTTAACATTGTGCTGAATTAAGTGACATCCCAACACCATCAAAAGTCTAAAAATCCCAAATTTTTTAATTGTTTAATTTTTTTTCCTATCTCACATGACATGAAAGTACACCGTTTTTAACATAAATCATAGATAATTTATTTGTGCATTATCGTGTCTACAAGTAGCAATAATGGTTTTCCTCTTAAGTTTATTTTCATAAAAAATCACATGATCAAAGTTTCTCGGTCGAGTCTTGCGAACCAACAGAACCCATTTACCCGACCTTCCGTGTGAGCAATCCTAAAAAAAATTGAAAATTGAATATATATATATATGAGGGATGTCGTATGTTTAATACAAGTTTCTAGGTTTATGTTGAGACCGTGTCTACCCAATAGCCTTGAGTTCGTTATGGATATTTTCCGGGTCGTCAATTGCCCAAAGATGTTGGACTTTCTGCATAACTCCAACATGCAAAAAAAAAATAATAATAAACAAAAAGAGAAAAAAATAGAAATCTGAAAATTCTGTCTTGTATTGAAAGGTTGCAAAGACCCTAGATCAAGCTAAAAATCACGTATTTACATACTTTCTTTCCTTTCCTGTTAACTATCAAATACGTTTGACCTACCTTAAATATCTATGCATCAAGATTCTAATATGAAATTATTAAACACGTATTTATATAACCATGTCTTTCCGGTATCTTTATATTTTAGACCTACCTTAAATATGTATGAATGAAACTTGAATGTGGAATTTTATGTTTTAGACCTAGTGAACTGAGCATTACTCGATCCATTATTGAATTCAGTCCACAACATGTACATATCAAAGAATATTTTAGTATCCGTTCCGAGTACAACACCGCTCCATATTTTTATTTAATCCTTAACATGTGTTTACTAATATTAAACTTTTAATTATTTAAAACCAAAAATATCTAAACTTAGGAACTTAGGTAGGTAGATGATGTAATAATTAAAAAAAAAAAAACAAAAAGGGGAATCCCGTATCTCATAAAACTCTTAGTTTGAATAGTAAAGATTGGAGTTCATCCCATGTGAGTAGGTTTTTGAAAGAAAATATAATATAATATAATAATAATAATAATTGATATCAAGAAAGAACGATAATAAGAAAGAATGAAGGGGGATTTTTGATCCGTTACAAACGGCGGTGCACGTCATTCTTCTGCGCTCCCAAAATCTCTTCTTCTTCTTCTCCCCTTTTTTACTTTTGTTCTTCTGCCGCCTGCCCAAATTACACAGTAGTCGCAGCATCAGGTTCAACCGGTCCGGTTCAACCGCCAACCGGTCATCATACCGGTTTTTAAATCCCCGGTTTTTTGGTCATAACCAGACCGTTTTGAACCGGGCGGTTTTCTGGTTTTTTCCGGTTCAACCGGGTTTCTGACATTTTTTTTAATTTATTGTTATTTTTATTACTTTTTAAAGTTTAAAACTTATATTTTCTTATTAAATACCTATTTGGTATTATTTTTTAGTAAATTAACATTGTATTTTAACTATTTTCGTTATAGTGTACAAATTTATTAACATTTATATAAAAATATATATATATATATTTCCCCCCTGGTTCAACCGGTCCGACCGGTCGAACCGGCCTCGGAAAATTTTCCGGTTCAACTAAAAAACCGGTTTTTAAAACATTGAGTATAACACCATTTATTTATATTTTCATTCGATCAATCCTTAACATTTTGTATCTATAAATATTAAATATTAATTTTTAATTATTTTAAACCAAAACTACCAAAAACTTATGTGAGAAGTAAAAGATAATGTAATCTAGGGTTAAATAATGTAACCGAGATGATGTAAAGAATATTGAGGAGATCTTTCTCCTCCCAAAATCACACCTCTCTCTCTCATCTTTCTTTTTTATTTCTTTCTCCCGCTTCTTTGTTCTGCCCGCCCAAATTACAGAGTCTCTGCCATTCATTCATCGAGGTATAATAACGCAGATTGACGACGGACGGACGGACGGAGGCGATCGAGATATTCATTCATCAGGTTAGTCGCTCGTTTCAGTTTTGTTAGGTTTTTTTTAACCATGTCGATTTCTGTTAGGGTTTAGCGTCCATCACTGCAACTGCAACTTATTATATATGATGCCTTTTCTTGATTGATTGATTGACAACAAGAAGAAGACATTCTTCGCTGATTTGATTTCTGTCTGTACTATATAACGCCCTAATCGCAATTTTGGAAGGTTTTAACCATGTCGAATTCTGTTAGGGTTTTATATGCCTTTTCTTGATTGATTGATTCACAAGAAGAATACGTTCTTGGCTGATTCTTCGATTTATGTACGCCCTAATCGCAGCAATTTTGGAATGTTTTACAAGATTTTGTGTTGTGTAATTTCTCCATTAATGTTAATATTACTTGAGTGAGTGAGTGAGTGTTGTTGGAAACCTGTTGTTAATATTGTGGCTGCTGTTTATCTGATTTGTTTTTTAATAATTGATACAACTGACTTGATCAAATCACACCATTACATTATTCAATTGCTTGCTGATCATGGTCATGTATACAGTACTTTGAGTTTGAATTTCTGCCAAAATCATTGTCCATATTAAAATTTATAATTATTCTCCACTTTTACAATTGGTAATATTACTATTTACTGTTTTTTCTCATTTTACCTTTGGTAATTACTAATATGGTAATAAATATTGCAAGTCAATGGTAGTTTTAAATGGTAGTTCTAACTGCATTAATCCTAAAATTGGCATTCTGTTAATTAAAATTTCTTAAAGTGTTCGATTCAAGTGTGGGGAGGGGGACAATTGAAGAAAACAGAAAATTGTTTAAATTTTTATAAAGTGTTCGATAATGAGGTAAATGTAATTGATATGATATGCAGAACCTGTTAATATTTCTGGTACAATTAGCTTATCTGAAAAACCTTGATAGTACTATAATCAATTTTTTTATTTTGTACTTTTGAAAGATTGCTTATGGTTAAATCTTATTTCTAAGTAAGGATTTTTATGAAAACCTTAGTTTGATTAGAAAATACATATATGTTAGTTGACTATCTGTACGGATTTATATATTTTTTGTTGCATTTCATCATGATGATGTTTTACTTTATACCTCACTGATGAGCACTTGACTTTCCACAGGAACATTTCCACCCCGCGGCCATAAGAAAACTGATTATTGGGATAAATGAAGAAGGGTTTGATGTGTGCGGTGCTTGCTGGTAACATGATTGCTAAAAGGGGAGTCACTTTCTTATTTCCTTACATCTTTGTTTTTATAGTTTTATTCTACATTGGGGACAATGTAGGTTTTAAGTATGGGGATGTAGGGGTTGGTTAACGTTCTGCTGAAATAAGTGACGTCCCAACGCCATCAAAAGTCTGAAAATCCCATTTTTTTTTACAATTTTTTTCCTTATCTCACATGACATGAAAGTACACCGTTTTTAACGTAAATCATAGATAATTTATTCGTGCATTATCGTGTCTACAAGTAGCAAGAATGGTTCTCCTCTTAAGTTTATTTTCATAAAAATCACATGATCAAAGTTTCTCGGTCGAGTCTTGCGAACCAACAAAACCCATTTACCTGACCTCCCGTGTGAGCAATCCTGAAAAAAATTGAAAATTGAAAAAATATATATATGAGGGATGTCGTATGTTTAATACAAGTTTCTAGGTTTATGTTGAGACCGTGTCTACCCAATAGCCTTGAGTTCGTTATGGATCTTTTCCGGGTCGTCAATTGCCCGAAGATGTTGGACTTTCTGCATAACTCCAACATGCAAAAAAAAAAAAAAAAAGAGAAAAAAAAAAGAGAAAAAAAAAATAGAATTCTGAAAATTCAGTCTTGTATTGAAAGGTTGCAAAGACCCTAGATCAAGCTTTAAAAAAAAAAATATCACAATGAAAATTGTGACATGGCTGTACGTATACGCCAAGATATACGTTAGGGTGGTAGCTCACACACCCGTATATGTGAGCAAACGTTTGAGTATCCCCCTCCATTTTTTGGTCGGATCTCATAACGAACTCGGCGGCACGATCGTATATATAAACCCAAGAAGTGCTTAGACATGCTTGACTTGAGCGTTCACTTCAAAATTTACACCCATAGGTCGAGCGAATTAGCGAGTGGAGTGAATTTGTATGCAAATGGTTCGCATTACTTGGTTGGGAGATTTTTTGAGTTTTCAAAAGTCTTAAACTTGAGAGGTTGTAAATCCTAGTATTGATAGTAATTCTTGCGGACCGAATATGTACGATTAAATGTCTATGTGGTTAAATTTGTAGTTGTAGTAGTGTCGAGGTAAAAATGATTGCTTGGGGACAAGCAATGTTCAAGTATGGGGATGTTTGATGTGTGTAAATTTATATATGAAAATCCAACACATTTTCCTTCAACTAAATGAGTAATTATTATATACCTTCGAGAATTGGTGCTTAACTAGTATATACCTAAATTTAGTTGGTCATAAAGAATGAGCTTCAAATATAACATTATTAAGTTAAACACGGGCTACAACGATCAAGGAATCAATTTTCATGTATTAATAATTTGTTAGTTTGAAGTTTTTAAGTGAACTAAATTGATTAGAAAATTTGTGGCTTTCGATCTTGGAGCCTGGCTAAACTATAATGAAAGGTACTTTCCTTTTATGCTCAACTTTGATGTAAGTTGCTACTCACTCTGCTGTTTAATTTGGTTATCCTATTTAAAGCGTTTTATAAGTTTCTGTTTTTAGAGTGAATTTGTTGTTGTTACATAATTGCTTTTGTTTAGGCTATAGTTACACACACCTTGATGTGATACTCCCACGAGGAAGGAGCGGAAATCTGGTATAAAAGAGATCAATAGATATCCCAGCAAAAATTATTAACATGTTCCCAATGTTGAGGTGGTGTGATTGTATTGACTCTCATCTTGACAATTTTGACTTTCATATCCTTTTTTTTTCATATTTCTTTTAACATTCCGTACTATTTTTCGTTGCTTTAACTTTTGGACTGATAAATATGGTGTTTATTCAAATGTAAGTAAATGAATTTTGATCCTTTTTCTTTGGTTAATTTATTTATTAAATTGTTGACTAGATTTTTTGATGGTGTGAACTGTGCTCTTTTAGATGCATAGGTTTGTCAAATCTTTCCAAATGTTGTTCCATGTATGCTAGGGTCAAGATACTACACACAGTGGCGGTGGACAACTCCAAGGACAATACTCACTATATACCAATGTCTATTTGGGAACATAAATCTGCGAGGTATTGTATTTACCTGTTTATTGACCTCTAAATGTTCACTTTAACTGCTGACTATTATGTTTTCAGTCAATTAGCACTCTGTCTGTCTAGACATGCATGCATATTAATCCATTATGAATCATTTTGTTTATATATAAGATCAAGTGCTTTTGATCATATCTGTGACATTTATCATTTATGATGTATGCAGAAGCTAATCAGGAACTAATAATGGCTCAAGAAGGGATTAATCTGTTGGCAATAACTACAGCTGGTCTTGAGGATAGATAGACTCCCACAAACGGTAGCTGGAGCTGTTCCAATCTATGTGGAAATGGTAGTGCTATCTTTTATTTTATTTTATGTTCCCGTAATTACTGGATTACTTCTTTTGTGTTATTATTAATGTGTGCTATGTGCCATGATAGTTGTAGTTTGCAAATCAAGTAAATTGGATTATGTTTTAACAAATTATTGAAAGCTAACTTCCATGAACCCGTGAACATTGGAAGTGATGAGATGGTAAGAATTAGTGGAATGGCTAAAAAGCCGGTGTGGGTAATGAGTCGGCTGTAAGGGATGCTTAATGCTTGAAATTCAACCTCCTACATGAATTATGAAGTTGCTAATCAGGTTCGTATTTGTAGTTTATTTTATTTGAGCAGTTTGTTTTTTTTTCCTTTTTTCTCATTTACATGAAAATTCGTATTTGGGTATGGTTTCGTTGCAATTATTTGTCTGATTTGTAGTGTCTATGTGCAGAGATCTGCAACTGGAACTTTGAAATCAGATACCGTTCTTACCTTCTCTGTTTATTTTGTGCTCTCTAGCCTCTTTGATTAGAATCCCTCAGCTTAGTCGGTGTCGATTGCTTCCAAGCAGGTGTTCTTATATTTTGATACGGTGGTGTAGTTGTGTCCATCTCAATACAGTTGTGTAGTTGTGTCCATCTCAATACAGTTGTGTAATTGTGTCCATCTCAATAAAGGAACGGCTTGAAACACACGAACCTATGATTTTTATTTTCTCCCTGTTCACGAAGAGGGTTTAGGGTTTAGAATGAACCATGAAGACGGGTTGTACGATGAAGCCAACGATGCTTAGATGTGGTGATACGTCTAATCGGAAACCTTAGGCAAGGGTTGTTGGAGGAGTTAAACGTTGATTTGGACTTGCCTGTTCGAGAATCAACTAAATTCGCTCTAATTGAGGTTAGATTCTATGAATCTCTTTCTTGGGTTTGTTGTTATCTTTGTAAATGCTTCTCAGATTTCTGTTTGTTTGGTTCTTTGGCTTCTTGTAGTCAAATTTCTGTTTATGTTGCTGCTTATTTCCTTTTTGTGGATTTTTTAATCGTCCATCTCTGTTGTTTTCTTACCTGCATTTTTTTTTTGCTGCAGCTGTAGTAATTTGGATCCATGTTTTGTTTACAACGTGTTTTATAATTTTTTTGCATTCCAATTGTATGTATAAATGTTTTTCTTAAGTTAGTGTTTTTTGGTTGCTGAATTATTTCTTTCTCTTCACATTGTTTGATTGTTGTTTGTGTCTACATGAAAGCTCATGTATATCCTTCAATTTTGTTGCTTGCTGTTTTTTATATGTGCTTTATGAGTTTTGTAAGTAGGCTGCGTTGTTAGGTTCGTGTAGGATTTCAATAAAGCTTATCTACCCATAACGTTTAGCCTCTCCCCGGTTTGAATGAAGCTTATTACCGTATTATGAGTATGTATAGCTAATCTTTGATGATTATTACTATGGTAGTTATTTTTAATATGTAAAATGGAAGAAGTTAAATTAGCTTAGAAGTAAACATTTAAGAATCATCTAGAGAGTTAATTTTATAATTTTAGATCTCCTAAATCATTTAGATTTTTTTTTTACTAGAATTATTCATACTGGACAAACATTTTGTTTGTTTTTTAGGAATTAAGATTTTCTTTGACTGTGTTATGGAACAACCTCAATGTTATCTAACCCGTACCCGATACTTTAACAAGTGTAATTCGTTCCATGAATACAACAACTAAAATTTCTTTTTAAATGGTTGCAGAAAAGGAGTTGTGGAATGCATGACAATGCTAACAGATTGCATGCTTTCAGGTACATACTAATCCAATTGCTTCTACAACTCTTGTAACAAGTGTAATTTGTTCCATAAATACTAGGATTAAAGCTCCCACTTCGACCCGTTTGTGGGTGCAACAACTTGAGTCTTTTATGTGTCATATTTTCATAAGACTTGGTCAAAAATGAAAGGGGTATGAACAGGTCAATTGACACCCAAGCTTTATTCAAAATGCATAATTTATTATAAAATGGTTTATATTATTAATATATATGATATCACTTTAATCTGGTGTTTTTAGTCATATTTATATTCCAAAAGGAAATGGCAAGCTGTCTGCGAATTGGGCCACTGAACCGGGTCTAAAGATTACACGTCTTCACATGCCTGTTTTACCACCTCTAACAATTATCTTACTTTAATTCCCCAATGTTTTATCTATCATGATCTAACAATTATCTTACTTTAATTCCCCAAAAAGGTATTTGGGTTAGAAATCTTGACAGGAAACTAAGAATTTGGGACGTGTTATGGGTTTGTTGGAGAAGGACTGACTTTTTAGTCAATAATCTGACTATTTGGGTCAGCATTTTATGGGACTGGGTCAACAGAATCACAGGATGGAGTTTTGAGAGTTTGGAGGACAGAATTGGTACAACTATATTTTAATCTGTCAGGAGTTGCATTTCTAAAGGCTGCCCAAGCAGGAAGTTATAATGCTGTTATAGTTGATTCTTCAGATCTAACAGGTATGCATTTCTTACTTGTTTACGTTTACCTACAAATGGGTTGATTTGGGTTGTGTTTCCATATTCTACAAGTGAAACCATTTAAAACTTATCTAAAAGCAAGTTTTGGGTCAAGTTCTCATATGAGTAGACGGAGTCAAGCAAGTTGAGAGTTGCCCTGTTTTTACCCATTTAGTTAAAATGGTCGACTTGTCAACTTGATTAATGAAACAAGCCAACCCAGTAACTCATTTCTACTTCTGTTTACAACCTACTAACCTGAGTAACACATTGACAACTTGATTATTACTCTCCAACCTGTCAACCTGTTTACACGATTTTACGCATGTGCGGGTTAAGGTTGAGTTTTTTTACACGAATAAAAATATGGGTCGTGTTCGGGTTTTAAAATTCAACCTGCCAACCTGACACCATTGACATTTGACAACCGTACAATATAATTTATTATTATTTTTTTTTGGAAAATCAGTGCCACACAAAAATCGAATCTGGCGCCAATCCCTTTAGAAGAAATTAGGAAGTTCTTATACCAATATAGCTTTTTAGCCCATATTTAGTACACTAATAATTTACTCTACATCACAAATTTATTGTCCATATTACAGTTTGAGTTTGTGCCAAAAATATTGTCCATATTACAATTTGAGTTTGTGCCAAAATTATTGTCCACTTTTCCAATTGGTAATTACTATTTACTGTTTTTCCCATTTTACCTTTAATTACTATTATGGTAAATATTGCAAGTGAATGGTAGTTTTTAACTGCATTAAGCTTAAAATTGGCATTCTGTTAATTAAAAATCTCATTAATGCACATGTTCTAACTTGCGTGTCTCTTTTTAAAGTTTTTAGACTGTCGTTTTGGGACGAAGGGAGTAATAAAAATAAGAAATTGACGAAAGTTGTTAATGGTGACCCCGTTGGACCTAAATTTAAAAAGTACCTGTTGTTACTAAACGTATTCTGACCCCTAACTGAATAACCTCCATTTTGCCCCCATCTATGCAATGAACCTGGTCAATATGATAAACTCGGGTTTCTTTTTAATCAGGGCCTGCACAAGAACTTTTTGAGAAACCGTTTTTTGAGTCAGTTATGAAAGCACTTCGTCCAGGTGGTCTTATGTGTACTCAGGCTGAAAGCATATGGCTCCACATGGATAATATTGAAGGTATTGTTGAAAATTGCCGCCAGATCTTTGAAGGTTCTGTTAACTACGCGTGGACCACGGTTCCTACATATCCAAGGTAATATGAACGTCTTGATTTGTGTTTATATTATTTCAAATGGGTAGAATGAAAAATATTAACTAAAAAGGAAACGGTTGAAAGACGGCCAAAGTGTAAGTTAATTTTTACATAAGGGGGCCCGACTCAATACATATAATATTTTCGGACGAAATACGCGTAAATTTGCACTTCTGAGGAAGAACTGGGGGAGGCCGGGCCCCTTAAAAGCTCCACCTGTGAGTTTAACTTTAACAACTAAATTGGCTTTATTTAACACACATTATTAATTACCTATGATAAAATGTGCTTCTGGTCAACCAGACTCGGCACATGGTTTTGATCTAACCATCTTTTCCAAGTAATCTTGAAAGTCGAAGGGTTGATTTTGGTTTTCTTTTTATCTCTAACGGGTCAAATGGGTAAAAAAAGTTCACTGGTTATAATTTTTTCAATCATATAACCTACAATTTTTTTTTTCAATCATATAACCTACAAAATTTTTGTTTTTCTAAAATATTGTAATAATAAATTCTTATTAGTTATTTCAATGCACAATTAAATAATAAAAACCAGAAAGTGCTCTAGTCAACCTTACTAGACACTACCTTTACCAGAAATTCCTGTCGATCTGACCCGCACATGGTGGCGGTTTAGGCTTTATCTACTATTTTAATTTTGAAGGTGATGATTCAGTTTATATTTCATCTCTTAGGGGGTCAAATGGGTAAAGTAAAAAACTGTAAGGGAAACAGGTTTAAAGTCGCCCAGCGTGTTACTTTTAGTAATCTATTACACTAAAGTAAATATTTTTCTTCTTCTTCTTATTATTATTATAGAATTATTATTATTATTGTTATTATTATAAAACTAATTTCTTGTAATAATCTTAATACAAGCTGCCGGCAAAAAAAAAAAAAATTGGGGAGCTTGGCTTGTATTTGAAATTTTCGGTTTTGACCCCTCCAATCCGCCATTCTGTCCCATGTACCAATTTATTTCTTTGTCCATATTTTGAAAATGTAAACCAAACCACTCACAATGGCTTTTAGGGAGTTCACTCACACAATTTTAAAGAAGGGGGTTTGAATGCTCTTAAAGGGTCAAATGGGTAAAATAAAAACTATAAGGAATACGGGTTTAAAGTCTCGCAAAGTGTTACATTTAGTAATCTGTTATACTAATCTATGCAGTTAATACGGTAAAAATTCGGAATACGGTCGATGACCGATATACGATATATTGGTTATCTCGGTGAAATATCGGTGGGATATCGGTCATTTTAATATATACATTAAATAAATAAGAAATATATAATATATAATATTAATTGTAATACGAAATGTAAATTTCCAAAAGTGTCGATATTAATAGAATTATAGAAATACGAAGTACGAAATGTTAACATTCAAAAGGGTTTTCATTTAAAAGTTAAAACACAATCTAAGGATATGTCGTGAAATCTTCGTCCGATTCGCCGGAAAAGCGCCGATGAAGACGGGACTCGGGAGCAAAGAGAGTGAACGGAAGTCGCCTTTAGGGCTTGAGAAGTTAAGAGTTAGAGAACGTAAGTGCGTAACACGTAAAATAAAACCCTAAATCCCTAATTTGACTTTTTAGTCAAAAAAAGAAGAAAAAAATAGGCTGACCGTATTTTTACCGATATATCACCGAATTTTTGTTTCAAAAAAACGGCGATATATCGGCAAAAATGACCGATATTATCGCTACCGATATTTTGGACCGAATTTTTGCACCGATATTTTGGCTATGTCCGATAACCGATATCCCACCGATATCCCGGTGGGATATCGGCCGTATTAACTGCCCAGATACTAATGTAAATATTATTATTATAAAATTAATTTCTTATAATAATCTTACTACAAACTGCCAGCAAAAAAATTTGGGGAGAAAGTGTTTCCGGGGAGCTTGGCTCGTATTTGAAATTTTCGGTTTTGACCCCTTGCCCAATCTGTCATTTTGTCCCATGTACCAAATTATTTCTTTGTCCATATAATGAAAACGTACTACCCAAGCGACTGTAGCAAGATTTGTTCTTTCAAGTTATTCTTCAGTTTTTTGGATTTATTTTAATCCTTTTAATATTTGATTCCAATGTGACTTCAGTGGGGTCATTGGCTTCATGTTATGATCAACTGGGGGACCAGAAGTTGATTTCAAGAACCCAATCAACCCAAGAGATGAAAAGGAAGACTACAACACGTCCATGGTACCCTTGAAATTCCACAACCGTGAGGTATTTTTCAATCACTCTCAAAATATATCAAATTATCAGCACTTAACCCGGTATTTCGAATTGCTCATTAAAACTGCTTATCCGCTTATATAAGCTTTTGGAATAAGCAACTTGAAACTGTTTATTTCACTTGCAAGTAATAATCAGATAAGTAGTGCTTATGTGCAACAGCACCAAAGTCGAGATGAGCTTTATGCTTTCTTTTTTAATGATTTTAGCAACCAGTTTTAAATAAAATCCAACAATTGAACGAAATTACTATCTGATTATGCGGAATGCTGTTTATGTGCCAAAAATCTTAAAAAACAAGATTAATTAAAAGCTTCAAATATGGTTTTCTTAAAAAGTTCATATTTTAATAGTTGCCAAATACAATATCACGTGATATATGGACTAAAATGACAAATAAGATGTGATGTGGAGCAATTATGAAATCAGCAAAAACTAACATTCTTATTAGTTACTATGGCCTATATAAAGTTTAATTTGGTTGTTACTTGTTAAAACAAACAAACATACCATGCAAAAATCTACTCAATAGTAGGGTTTGAGAAGGATGAGATGAGAACGTACCTTACCTCTATCACAGATAAATGTGATAAAGACTTTCATACATTTGGTTGTTTATATTCGAAGAGCAAATTGGTTTCTGTTTTACATCTAATCTAATGTTGGCTCTTAAAATAGGAAAATAATGAAACCTTAAATTTCAGCTTATCATTGTTTTTGGTTGTGTTATCAACCTATTCACACCTGTTATAATTGTATTTGAGTTTAGTTTTCGTTGTAAACATCTGTACTGGAACAAAATTAACTTATCTTTTAGACTTTAAGACGGGTGTTGGCAAGAAAGAAGATGGACCGAGTCAAACCAAAAAAGTTGAAAATGAAGATGTTGAGGTGAGTTGCTTATGCCCTTCCCCTGCCTTGAGAAATATGAGCCAACTAGTGCACCATTTAAGCTTTCGAGATGAAGCTTGATGTCTAGGTCATACTTTCATCCGGCTAAGGTAAGTCTTGCCATTTTTTCACGCTTGTAAATTGATCATATGTTTTTTGTGGTTATAAAGTGTAAAATATGGTAAAATATATTTTCTATGAAGACCAATACCATCTACTTTTTATGCACTAAATTGTATTTGATTTGATCTTTTCTGCTTTTCTTCTTTTTATGTGCATAACAAACCCCACTTTGTATGGTGAATTGAAGAAGTTATTAGTAAATGATGAACTCAAATTTAAACGTAAAAGTTTTTTTTTTCAATTAAGTAAATCTGGTCATTAAACGTTTTTGAAGTTATTTTAAATAATCAACCAAGTCAATACAAAATCTTTGCCTAATAAGTTTAAGATTACATATATTTTGCACTCTAACGATTTCCAGTGTGTAGGACACTTCTAATCTGCAATTTGTTTTAAACCATGGCCGACCAAGTGTGAATTCCCTGACTGCTGCGTCACATTGTTTATGGTTTGTTTAACAACTTTTATTTATACTTAGTAAGTTAGTATATCTGATGATCTAACTGAAATGTTTATGATTTGCTTAACAAAGTTTTATTTATACTTACTATATCTGATGGATTTACCTAAATTACTAAGCCCATCAATAGTTACGTATATAATTTATAGGATGTGTTTTGTGTTATTGTATCCTATAGGAGTTTAGTTAGGATACAGCTGCCATTGGATTCGAGGATTTTGATTTCTTTCAATAATTTATATTCAATTGTTAGAAGTAGGCTTATTTGATATTTAATTACTTTTCTTATAATAAGGTTGCAGTTGCCGTACGATATGTTTATTTATTGTTACTCTACCATGAGATTAAATTTAGCTCTTCAAGCTTCTTTTTATCTTATTACTAATCTCGATAGTTGACTGTACCTAGGATGTATTTGGCATTTTATTTGATTAATTAATACTGTTTTAATATCTGAGCTTCAGGTTTTTTAAGATCAGGCTTATTAAAATGTTTAGATGAAACTTATACCTAACTAACTTGGGGATTCAAGATTTGCCTGTCTTAGTTCTACAAACAACAGTGAAATATCGATTTTCATAACCTTGATTTCTGTCTCCTTGGAGCGGATTTAAGTGTCTTTATAGGCATAAAATATTAGGCTAGTATGCATACATTTTATTTATAACTTAATAAATAATAGTAATAAATGATTTGCAGTTTTTGTTACATAACAGGTCATGTGGGTGAATGTTATTTGTGTTTATTTACCTGATTGTTAGAGATAAAACAATTATTTTTGAAAAACTAGAGATTGTATTCAAGAAGAATGAAGGCTGCCCTCAGAATATCTAATTTGCTGTATGTTATTAATAGATCGCTAAAACCCCGACTGTGAGTAAGAAAAAATCAAAGATACATACAATAACTTAAATTAAAAGTGGCGTCGATAGACATGAAGAGGTTTGGAAAAGCATTATGCATGTAGGTTTTTGCTTTTTAGGTTTAATGCTTTCATGATTTCAGCATAAATCTTAGTCATGCGATTAAGATTTAAGGTTGATGGTTAAGAGACTGTTTAGTTTCTTTAAAACTTTGTGCTTTACAGCGGGAAGTTTAATTTTTCTTCTAGCATTTATGGGCTACAACCAAGGCCAACCTTATGGTTATCTTACCTGTATGTTTATATGTATATATTGTTTTGCGATTCATTGGCATGCGTTTAAGTATTAGCTTACTGGTTTATATTTATTACGCAACATAATTATGAATCAACACTTTTCTTCTGTGGCTTTTCTTTGAGGATATCTAAATAACAGGTTTCAGTTTGCATGCGAGAGGTTACTTTGGTTGTCGGACAGTGATGTTTGTGCAGTTAGCAACATAAGAATAAAAGAGGTTTGGGAAATATATACATGATGTGCAGGTTTGTTTCTCTGTGAATGGAGAAAAAGATAGAGACCGTATCAAGGACTCCTACTATATTTGAAAGATGTCATCCGGAATAAGGTAAACTCTTTACTTTTATACATTTGTTGTTTCGTTTGTGATTGTACAAAGTTTTTGGTTTATGTCCTCTGTTTCTGTGTAGTAAATAGCTTTTTAATAGGGTTTGCTGCTGGTTTATAAAGTAAAGGGACATGGTATTAACTATGGGTTGGGATAACTGATTTAGTTGTGTTTTATGTGCCATTACACATGCAGCCATTTATTTCAATTCTTAAGTTATATGTGTTGGTCTTTTGGTTTTTATGAAACATAACCAAGTCATAGAAGTGGACTATTAAAATTCCTATTAAGTCTAAACCAGCAGATAGGAAATTTAAGATTCTCATGAAAATAACCAATTTCAGATGCTGATATTAATTTAAGAGGGGAAATGTTATCCGTGGATATCTTATTGCAGTATTATCCTCAAATTTTCTGCTAGGAAGATGAGTAGCCCGGTGTTTCGATGTGGGTTTATAGATGGATTTAGAGTGAAACCAACGTGTGAGAAGTGGGTTTAGAAAAACTAGTTAGTGAAATAAACATAAGGTTAGGTCGTTATCTTTAGGGTAATCTTGGTATAAACTTGATTTCAAAATATTCAATTGCTGATTTGGATATAAGAAGTGATTTAGAAGGTAGAATTTGTGTTAGAATGGTGAGAAAAGTAGGTGACGGTGGCGGTTTGGTGATGGCCGAAAGGGAGAGGAGAAAAAGAAAGATGTGTGTTTTGGGTTGGTTGAAAATGTGCAAGTGTTATAATGGGTTTGAGGATAAGTATCTAGGGTGGTTAAAAGGGTGTTTGGACCACTTGAGACAACTCTTGTCCTTGTGTGCTAGAAAAATAAAGAAAGTGGGTGAGTAGAGCTGCATACCAACCGGTTTTGGGGAAAGAAAAGAGAGGAAAAGATTTACATGGGGATTAATACTCATTGTTCTCTTGATTTACTTGTACTATTGTTATTATTGCCTTAATTATTATTTTTACTATTATTATTAATATTAGCCGTATTCTTATTGTTATTGCGCTTTGTCGTTATTATGTTATTACTAGTATTCCTATTAATATTATATTATTAGTATTGTTATACTTATCATTATTACTAACCCAACATGCGTGACGTATAATACCACCGTTTATTATTATTATTATTATTATTATTATTATTATTATTATTATTATTATTATTATTATTGTTATTATTATTATTATTATTTTATCAGTATTTTTTAGTATAAATATTATTATTAATATTATAGTTATTATTATTAATATTATAACAATTATTGTTATTATTGTTAATTAAAAAAATTATTTTGAGGATGCTGTAAAATTATTATAAATAAAAGTGTTTATGCCTAATTTTTTTGCACATTTACCTAATATTATGTTTTCTTTCCATATGTTGCAACCATATTGTTTATGGTTTGTTTAACAACTTTTATTTATACTTAGTAAGTTAGTATATCTGATGATCTAACTGAAATGTTTATGATTTGCTTAAACAAATTTTATTTATACTTACTATATCTGATGGATTGACCTAAATTACTAATAAGCCCATCAGTAGTTACGTATATAATTTATTGGATGTGTTTTGTGTTATTGTATCCTATAGGAGTTTAGTTAGGATATAGCTGCCATTGGATTCGAGGATTTTGATTTCTTTCAATAATTTATATTCAATTGTTAGGAGTAGGCTTATTTGATATTTAATTACTTTTCTTATAATAAGGTTGCAGCTGCCGTAAGATATATTTCTTTATTGTTGCTCTACCATGAGATTAAATTTAGCTCTTGAAGCTTCTTTTTATCTTATTACTAATCTCGACAGTCGACTGTACCTAGGATGTATTTGGCATTATATTTGATTAATTTTTATTTTTATTATTATAATTATTATTATTATTATTATTATTATTAGTTGTATTCTTATTGTTACTGGGCTTCGTCGTTATTATGTTATTATTAGTAATGCTATCTATATTATATTATTGTTATTATCATTGTTATTATTATCATTATTACGAACCCAACATGCGTGACTTTTAATACCACCATTTATTATTATTATTATTATTATTATTATTATTAATATTATAGTTATTATTATTATTATTATTATTAATATTATAGTTATTATTATTATTATAATCATTATTATTATTAATATTAGTCGTATTCTTATTGTTATTGGGCTTCATCGTTATTATGTTATTATTAGTAATCTTATTAATATTATATTATTGTTATTAGCACTGTTATTATTATCAGTATTATTAACCCAACATGCGTGACGTACAATACCACCGTTTATTATTATTATTATTATTATTATTATTATTATTATTTTATTATTAGTATTTTTAAGTATAAATATTATTGTTATTATAATAATTATTGTTATAGTTATTATTTTTGTTATGATTATGATTATTATTATTATTATTATTGTTATTATTGTTATTATTATGATATTATTATTAATATTATTATTATTAGTATAGTTATTAATATTATTATTATTATTAGTATAGTTATTATTATCATGCATTATTATTAACCCGACATACGTGACGTACAATACCGTCGTTTATACCCTCATTATGATGATTATTATGGTTATTACTATTATTATTATGGTTATTATAATAATTTTTTATTATTATTACTATAACTATACTTATTATTTCCAAATACAGTTATTATTATCATGTATTATTATTAACCCAACATACGTGACGTACAATACCGTCGTTTATACCCTCATTATGATGATTATTATAATTATTACGATTATTATTATTGTTATTATATTAATTTTTATTATTATTCTTATAACTGTACTTATTACTTTAATATACAGTTATTATCATCATGCATTATTATTAACCCAACATACGTGACGTACAATACTTCCGTTTATACCCTCGTTTTGATGATTATTATGATTATTACTATTATTATTAAGTATACAAATTATTGTTATTATAATAATTATTGTTATAGTTATTATTTTTGTTATTATTATTATGATTATGATTATTATTATTATATTATTATTAGTATAGCTATTAATAATATTAATATTATTAGTACAAGTATTATTATCATGCATTATTATTAACCCGACATACGTGACGTACAATACCGTCGTTTATACCCTCATTATGATGATTATTATGATTATTACTATTATTATTATTGTTACTATAATAATTCTTATTATTATTACGATAAATGTACTTATTACTTCCATATATATTCATTATTATCATTCATTATTATTAACCCAACATACGTGACGTATAATACCGTTGTTTATACCCCCATTATGATGATTATTACTATTATTATTATTGTTATTATAATAATTCTTATTATTATTACTATAACTGTACTTATTACTTCCATATATTATTAATATTAGTCATATTCTTATTGTTATTGGGTTTCGCCATTTTATGTTATTATTAGTATTTCTATTATTATTATTATTATTACTAACCCAACATGCGTGACGTACAATACCATCGTTTATTACTACTACTATTATTATTCCATTAATTATTATCATTATTATTATAATTATTATTATTATTATTAATATTAGTTGTATTCTTATTGTTACTGGGCTTCGTCGTTATTATGTTATTATTAGTAATCCTATCTATATTATATTATTGTTATTATCATTGTTATTATTATCATTATTACGAACCCAACATGCGTGACATTCAATACCACCGTTGATTATTATTATTATTATTATTATTATTATTATTATTATTATTATTATTATTATTATTATTATTATTATTATGATTAATATTATAGTTATTATTATTATTATAATCATTATTATTATTAATATTAGTCGTATTCTTATTGTTTTTGGGCTTCATCGTTATTATGTTATTATTATTAATCTTATTAATATTATATTATTGTTATTAGCATTGTTATTATTATCAGTATTATTAACCTAACATGCGTGACATACAATATCACCGTTTATTATTATTATTATTATTATTATTATTGTTATATTATTAATATTTTATTATTATTATTTTTAAGTATAAATATTATTGTTATTATAATAATTATTGTTATAGTTATTATTTTTGTTATTATTATTATTATTATTATTATTATTATTATTATTATTGTTATTATTGTTATTAGTATGATATTATCATTAATATTATTATTATTAGTATAGTTATTAATATTATTATTATTATTAGTATAGTTATTATTATCATGCATTATTATTAACCCGACATACGTGACGTACAATACCGTCGTTTATACCCTCATTATGATGATTATTATGGTTATTACTATTATTATTATGGTTATTATAATAATTTTTATTATTATTACTATAACTATACTTATTATATCCAAATACAGTTATTATTATCATGTATTATTATTAACCCAACATACGTGACGTACAATACCGTCGTTTATACCCTCATTATGATGATTATTATAATTATTACTATTATTATTATTGTTATTATATTAATTTTTATTATTATTCCTATAACTGTACTTATTACTTTAATATACAGTTATTATTATCATGCAATATTATTAACCCAACATACGTGACGTACAATACTGTCGTTTATACCCTCATTTTGATGATTATTATTATTATTACTATTATTATTAAGTATACAAATTATTGTTATTATAATAATTATTGTTATAGTTATTATTTTTGTTATTATTATTATGATTATGGTTATTTTTATTATATTATTATTAGTATAGTTATTAATAATATTATTATTATTAGTACAGGTATTATTATCATGCATTATTATTATCCCGACATACGTGACATACAATACCGTCGTTTATACCCTCATTATGATGATTATTATGATTATTACTATTATTATTATTGTTACTATAATAATTCTTATTATTATTACGATAACTGTACTTATTACTTCCATATACATTCATTATTATCATTCATTATTATTAACCCCAACATAATAATACCGTCATTTATACCCTCATTATGATGATTATTATGATTATTACTATTATTATTATTGTTATTATAATAATTCTTATTATTATTAGTATAACTGTACTTATTACTTTCATATATATTAATATTAGTCATATTCTTATTGTTATTGGGCTTCGCCATTTTATGTTATTATTAGTATTCCTATTATTATTATTATTATTATCATTATTACTAACCCAATATGCGTGACGTACAATACCATCGTTTATTACTACTACTATTATTATTATTATCAACACTGTATTATTATTATTGTTATATTATTAATATTTTATTATTATTATTTTTAAGTATAAATATTATTGTTATTATAATAATTATTGTTATAGTTATTATTTTTGTTATTATTATTATTATTATTATTATTATTATTATTATTATTGTTATTATTGTTATTAGTATGATATTATCATTAATATTATTATTATTAGTATAGTTATTAATATTATTATTATTATTAGTATAGTTATTATTATCATGCATTATTATTAACCCGACATACGTGACGTACAATACCGTCGTTTATACCCTCATTATGATGATTATTATGGTTATTACTATTATTATTATGGTTATTATAATAATTTTTATTATTATTACTATAACTATACTTATTATATCCAAATACAGTTATTATTATCATGTATTATTATTAACCCAACATACGTGACGTACAATACCGTCGTTTATACCCTCATTATGATGATTATTATAATTATTACTATTATTATTATTGTTATTATATTAATTTTTATTATTATTCCTATAACTGTACTTATTACTTTAATATACAGTTATTATTATCATGCAATATTATTAACCCAACATACGTGACGTACAATACTGTCGTTTATACCCTCATTTTGATGATTATTATTATTATTACTATTATTATTAAGTATACAAATTATTGTTATTATAATAATTATTGTTATAGTTATTATTTTTGTTATTATTATTATGATTATGGTTATTTTTATTATATTATTATTAGTATAGTTATTAATAATATTATTATTATTAGTACAGGTATTATTATCATGCATTATTATTATCCCGACATACGTGACATACAATACCGTCGTTTATACCCTCATTATGATGATTATTATGATTATTACTATTATTATTATTGTTACTATAATAATTCTTATTATTATTACGATAACTGTACTTATTACTTCCATATACATTCATTATTATCATTCATTATTATTAACCCCAACATAATAATACCGTCATTTATACCCTCATTATGATGATTATTATGATTATTACTATTATTATTATTGTTATTATAATAATTCTTATTATTATTAGTATAACTGTACTTATTACTTTCATATATATTAATATTAGTCATATTCTTATTGTTATTGGGCTTCGCCATTTTATGTTATTATTAGTATTCCTATTATTATTATTATTATTATCATTATTACTAACCCAATATGCGTGACGTACAATACCATCGTTTATTACTACTACTATTATTATTATTATCAACACTGTATTATTATTATTGTTATAATTATTATTATTATTATTATTATTATTATTATTATTATTATTATTATTATTATTATTATTAATATTAGTCGTATTCTTATTGTTATTGGGCTTCATCGTTATTATGTTATTATTAGTAATCTTATTAATATTATATTATTGTTATTATTATCATTATTACTAACCCAACATGCGTGACATACAATACCACCGTTTATTACTATATTATTATTATTATTATTATTATTATTATTATTATTTTATTAGTATTTTTAAGTATAAATATTATAGTTATTATAATAATTATTGTTATAGTTATTTTTTTTGTTATTATTATTATGATTATTATTATTATTATTATTATTATTATTATTATTATTATTATTAATAATACTATTATTAGTATAGGTATTATTATCATGTATTATTATTAACCCAACATATGTGACGTACAATACCGTCGTTTATACCCTCATTATGATGATTATTATGGTTATTACTATTATTATTATTGTTATTATAATAATTTTTATTATTATTCCTATAACTATACTTATTACTTCCAAATACAGTTATTATTATCATGCATTATTATTAACCCAACATACGTGACGTACAATATTGTCGTTTATACCCTCATTTTGGTGATTATTATGATTATTACTATTATTATTAAGTATACAAATTATTGTTATTATAATAATTATTGTTATAGTTATTATTTTTGTTATTATTATTATGATTATGATTATGATTATTATTATTATATTATTATTAGTATAGTTATTAATAATATTATTATTATTAGTACAAGTATTATTATCATGCATTATTATTAACCCGACATACGTGACGTACAATACCGTCGTTTATACCCTCATTATGATGATTATTATGATTATTATTATTATTATTATTATTATTATTCTTATTATTATTATTAATATTATAGTTATTATTATTATTATTAATATTATAGTTATTATTATTATTATAATCATTATTATTATTAATATTAGTCGTATTCTTATTGTTTTTGGGCTTCATCGTTATTATGTTATTATTATTAATCTTATTAATATTATATTATTGATATTAGCATTGTTATTATTATCAGTATTATTAACCCAACATACGTGACGTACAATACCATCGTTTATTATTATTATTATTATTATTATTATTATTTTATTATTAGTATTTTTAAGTATAAATAATATTGTTATTATAATAATTATTGTTATAGTTATTATTTTTGTTATGATTATGATTATTATTATTATTATTATTATTATTGTTATTAGTATGATATTATCATTAATATTATTATTATTAGTATAGTTATTAATATTATTATTATTAGTAGTATAGTTATTATTATCATGCATTATTATTAACCCGACATACGTGACGTACAATACCGTCGTTTATACCCTCATTATGATGATTATTATGGTTATTACTATTATTATTATGGTTATTATAATAATTTTTATTATTATTACTATAACTATACTTATTATTTCCAAATACAGTTATTATTATCATGTATTATTATTAACCCAACATACGTGACGTACAATACCGTCGTTTATACCCTCATTATGATGATTATTATAATTATTACTATTATTATTATTGTTATTATATTAATTTTTATTATTATTCCTATAACTGTACTTATTACTTTAATATACAGTTATTATTATCATGCAGTATTATTAACCCAACATACGTGACGTACAATACTGTCGTTTATACCCACATTTTGATGATTATTATGATTATTACTATTATTATTATGTATACAAATTATTGTTATTATAATAATTATTGTTATAGTTATTATTTTTGTTATTATTATTATGATTATGATTATTTTTTATTATATTATTATTAGTATAGTTATTAATAATATTATTATTATTAGTACAGGTATTATTATCATGCATTATTATTAACCCGACATACTTGACGTACAATACCGTCGTTTATACCCTCATTATGATGATTATTATGCTTATTACTATTATTATTATTGTTACTATAATAATTCTTATTATTATTACGATAAATGTACTTATTACTTCCATATATATTCATTATTATCATTCATTATTATTAACCCAACATACGTGACGTATAATACCGTTGTTTATACCACCATTATGATGATTATTACTATTATTATTATTGTTATTATTGTTATTATAATAATTCTTGTTATTATTACTGTAACTTTACTTATTACTTTCATATATTATTAATATTAGTCATATTCTTATTGTTATTGGGCTTCGCCATTTTATGTTATTATAAGTATTCCTATTATTATTATTATTATCATTATTACTAACCCAATATGCGTGACATACAATACCATCGTTTATTACTACTACTATTATTATTATTATTATCATCACTGTATTATTATTATTGTTATAATTATTATTATTATTATTATTATTATTATTATTATTATTATTATTATTATTATTATTATTATTATTAATATTAGTCTTATTATTATTGTTATTGGGCTTCATCGTTATTATGTTATTATTAGTAATCTTATTAATATTATATTATTGTTATTATTATCATTATTACTAACCCAACATGCGTGACATACAATACCACCGTTTATTACTATATTATTATTATTATTATTATTATTATTATTTTATTATTAGTATTTTTAAGTATAAATATTATAGTTATTATAATAATTATTGTT
>JBCNJP010000008.1:71542324-71662324 GCA_039602395.1 Deinandra increscens subsp. villosa | reverse complement strand
ACTATTATTATTATTGTTATTATTGTTATTATAATAATTCTTGTTATTATTACTGTAACTGTACTTATTACTTTCATATATTATTAATATTAGTCATATTCTTATTGTTATTGGGCTTCGCCATTTTATGTTATTATAAGTATTCCTATTATTATTATTATTATCATTATTACTAACCCAATATGCGTGACATACAATACCATCGTTTATTACTACTACTATTATTATTATTATCATCACTGTATTATTATTATTGTTATAATTATTATTATTATTATTATTATTATTATTAATATTAGTCTTATTATTATTGTTATTGGGCTTCATCGTTATTATGTTATTATTAGTAATCTTATTAATATTATATTATTGTTATTATTATCATTATTACTAACCCAACATGCGTGACATACAATACCACCGTTTATTACTATATTATTATTATTATTATTATTATTATTATTATTATTATTTTATTATTAGTATTTTTAAGTTTAAATATTATAGTTATTATAATAATTATTGTTATAGTTATTATTTTTGTTATTATTATTATGATTACTATTATTATTATTATTATTATTATTATTATTATTATTATTATTATTATTATTATATTAATAATAATACTATTATTAGTATAGGTATTATTATCATGTATTATTATTAACCCAACATACGTGACGTACAATACCGTCGTTTATACCCTCATTATGATGATTATTATGGTTATTACTATTATTATTATTGTTATTATAATAATTTTTATTATTATTCCTATAACTATACTTATTACTTCCAAATACAGTTATTATTATCATGCATTATTATTAACCCAACATACGTGACATACAATACTGTCGTTTATACCCTCATTTTGGTGATTATTATGATTATTACTATTATTATTAAGTATACAAATTATTGTTATTATAATAATTATTGTTATAGTTATTATTTTTGTTATGATTATGATTATTATTATTATTATTATTATTATTGTTATTATTGTTATTATTATGATATTATTATGATATTATTATTAATATTATTATTATTAGTATAGTTATTAATATTATTATTATTATTAGTATAGTTATTATTATCATGCATTATTATTAACCCGACATACGTGACGTACAATACCGTCGTTTATACCCTCATTATGATGATTATTATGGTTATTACTATTATTATTAGGGTTATTATAATAATTTTTATTATTATTACTATAAATATACTTATTATTTCCAAATACAGTTATTATTATCATGTATTATTATTAACCCAACATACGTGACGTACAATACCGTCGTTTATACACTCATATGATGATTATTATAATTATTACTATTATTATTATTGTTATTATATTAATTTTTATTATTATTCCTATAACTGTACTTATTACTTTAATATACAGTTAT
Organism: Deinandra increscens subsp. villosa; assembly: GCA_039602395.1. Lineage (NCBI taxonomy): Eukaryota > Viridiplantae > Streptophyta > Magnoliopsida > Asterales > Asteraceae > Deinandra > Deinandra increscens. Next base: position 71,660,897 of record JBCNJP010000008.1, on the reverse strand, counting down.
TATTATCATGCAGTATTATTAACCCAACATACGTGACGTACAATACTGTCGTTTATACCCACATTTTGATGATTATTATGATTATTACTATTATTTTATGTATACAAATTATTGTTATTATAATAATTATTGTTATAGTTATTATTTTTGTTATTATTATTATGATTATGATTATTTTTATTATATTATTATTAGTATAGTTATTAATAATATTATTATTATTAGTACAAGTATTATTATCATGCATTATTATTAACCCGACATACGTGACGTACAATACCGTCGTTTATACCCTCATTATGATAATTACTATTATTATTATTGTTACTATAATAATTCTTATTATTATTACGATAAATGTACTTATTACTTCCATATATATTCATTAATATCATTCATTATTGTTAAACCCAACATACGTGACGTATAATACCGTTGTTTATACCCCCATTATGATGATTATTACTATTATTATTATTGTTATTATTGTTATTATAATAATTCTTATTATTATTACTGTAACTGTACTTATTACTTTCATATATTATTAATATTAGTCATATTCTTATTGTTATTGGGCTTCGCCATTTTATGTTATTATTAGTATTCCTATTATTATTATTATCATTATTACTAACCCAATATGCGTGACGTACAATACCATCGTTTATTAGTATTACTATTATTATTATTATCATCACTGTATTATTATTATTGTTATAATAATAATAATAATAATAATTATTATTATTATTATTATTATTATTATTATTATTATTAATATTAATATTAGTCGTATTCTTATTGTTATTGGGCTTCATCGTTATTATGTTATTATTAGTAATCTTATTAATATTATATTATTGTTATTATTATCATTATTACTAACCCAACATGCGTGACATACAATACCACCGTTTATTACTATATTATTATTATTATTATTATTATTATTATTATTTTATTATTAGTATTTTTAAGTATAAATATTATAGTTATTATAATAATTATTGTTATAGTTATTATTTTTGTTATTATTATTATGATTATTATTATTATTATTATTATTATTATTATTATTATTATTATTAATACTATTATTAGTATAGGTATTATTATCATGTATTATTATTAACCCAACATACGTGACGTACAATACCGTCGTTTATACCCTCATTATGATGATTATTATGGTTATTACTATTATTATTATTGTTATTATAATAACTTTTATTATTATTCCTATAACTATACTTATTACTTCCAAATACAGTTATTATTATCATGCATTATTATTAACCCAACATACGTGACGTACAATACTGTCGTTTATACCCTCATTTTGGTGATTATTATGATTATTACTATTATTATTAAGTATACAAATTATTGTTATTATAATAATTATTGTTATAGTTATTATTTTTGTTATTATTATTATGATTATGATTATTTTTATTATATTATTATTAGTATAGTTATTAATAATATTATTATTATTAACTTTCTCTCTCTAGGATTCTCCCTCTCGGTTTCGTGCGTTCTTCAGCTTCGGCTCTGATCTTCTTCTTTCGATCAGAGCTTCTCTGATTCCAGGATCATGTCTAGGTCCTCGGATCGCATAAACAAATGGAGCAGCTCTATTGGTAATCAAGGGAATCCTCCGGATCCAGGTAATGTTGGGAAGCTCGCGAATTCTGGTACTAAAGGGAATGAGTTGCCATCCTATAATCTTCGGTCTAGTCGTGAAGTTGTGCAATCTGATTGTTCTAAATTGGACGCTATGATGAATGGAGCTGTTCCTGGTGCTCATCAAGGGGATCCACCTGATCCTGGAGCTCGGATTAAGACCGAAACTGCTTCTCTGAAAGGTATTGAGCACCGTTTGTTTGAAGCATGCTCTGATAATGATGCGAAGGGAATTGAGGATACTAATATGGATGGTGTGGTGAACAACGTTTCAGAATCTGAGCTGGTTGATGTAAGTATCTCTTACTCGAAGGATTTGTCATCTATTGCTAGTCGAATTAAATCTCCTATGTGTCCTGATGCTGTGATTGAGCCTTCAATCATGGAAATCCTTTCAAACCCGTCGGACATTGAGGAGCAGCGTATGTTTAGTAAATTTCTAGCTGTGGAATTGCAAAAGAGCATGGCGGATAAGGGTAGTGTGGATATTAATGAGGATCAGATTTTGAGTAGTAAGGAAGGTTTGATTTCTGCTGATGACTTGAGTAATTGTGGGAATGGGGGTGAAATTGGGGTTAATACTGTCCCTAGTGCTACTGTTTCTGCTCAACCTATAACAGTTTGCTTGATGAATATTGGTGATTCTGCTTTTCATAAGGCTTATGCTAAAAGGCTTATTGATTCTCCAGCTAAACAAGTGAAGAATTTCTTTGTGAAAGATGATCCTATTGTTATGAACATGTCTGATAAGTTGAGGTTTTTGTTTAAACGAAAAGATAATGATAGAGCTGAGTTAATTAAGAATTCATCTAAGATTGTCCTTGACTTGGATGGTGAGGTGAAATTATGTGCTCCTGTTGTTACAAAGAAGATAAAGAGGGTTGATACGAGGGCTATGCAGAAGAACAAATTTCGTGGGGTAGGAGTGGATGGTAGGAAACTAATTAAGGTGAGTGTTCCTAAGACTGAAAGTTGCTTGGCTGAACAATCATTGCCTCCTCTTCTCCATGTTGGGTATAAGCTAGGTAAATCCTCTCCTCCTAAGAGTATTATATGTTCTAAAGATATCAATATGAAAACGGTATGGGAACAAATGAAGAAGGCTAGAATGGCTATTGTTGACAATACTTCTAATTTTGTTAAGAAATTGCATTGTGATGGGTTTAAGGATTCTGTTTTGGGCACTGTACCTGCTGTTAAGAATTTTGTGTTTGGTTCTGATATGGAGGAGGATCTGGGCAGAAAAATGGATAAAGGTTCGTATGCTAAGGTAACTGCAGGGAATAGAGAGCAGCTTCAGTATTGTCCTCCGGTGGTGTTAGAAACAGGTGAGAAAGTGGTTATGCTTAAAACTGAAATTTTGGTTCAAGCAAAACAAATGTATAGGAATCATCTATATGGGCATTTTGTGGGAAGTGATTTGTCATTAGCATTTGTGAGATTCAATTTGTTTAAAATGTGGAAGAAGCAGGGTATTGTTGATATACAAACGAATGGTTCTGGGATTTTTCTATTCAAATTTGAGTCTACTGCTGGGATGAAGGCTATATTAGAATCTGGTCCGTGGGTGGTTAACAATGTTCCTTTATGTATTAAGCAATGGGAGCCAGGTGTTAATATGGATAGATCTGACCCTAAATCAGTTCCTACTTGGATTATTATAAAAGGCTTGCCAATGGAATTATGGAATACTAAGGGTGTTTGTCAGGTTGCTAGCTGTGTGGGTCATCCAATTTTGTTTGATAAAACTACTCAGAACAAATGTGATAATACTGATGGTGCCACTGGGTTTGCTCGTGTTCTGGTGGAAATTAAGGCTGATGAAGATCAGCCTGACAAAGTTCGTGTTATGTATCCTCAGTTGGGAGGTCTTTCTACTTCCTGTGTCAGTGTGCGTATTGAGTACCAAGCCAAGCCTCCTAAGTGTCTGCATTGCTTAGTGTTTGGGCATGCTTCTGAGGAGTGTATTAATAGACCTATGACTGTTCCGGAACAAGAAGCCAAGAATGTTCAGGATTCTGGGCAAAATGGTGCTATTAGCAATGAAGGGGAATGTAAGGATGCTAAGGATGGAAAGGAAGGAGAGGATGGATTCCAAACTGTGGGAAGGAAGAGTGCTAGGAAGCAAGGGGAAGTTGGGAATAAATCTGGGCATAACTCTCCTAAGAAAGAGGTCCCCTCTAGCAGCATGCACAGTTCCCCTAAGAGTGCTTCAAAGGGGAGGGCTGTTGGATCCACAAGTGAACAAAAACAGAATGTGGTTACTAATGATGGTTCTAGTTCACAGGCTAACAAGCCTAAGGTGGTTTCTCCTGCAAGTGCTAATAAGCCCAGAGTAGAGGTAAAACCTAAGGTTGAATATAGAGTTAAAAGTACCAAGGGGGCTGAGCCAAAGACGACCACTGATAGGAGTGATTTGAATGTTCCAGTTAAAGAAGTTAGAATGAAATTGCAGAACAGGTTTGAGTCTCTTCAAACTGAAGATATGAATGTGGATGTTAATGAAAATGTTATACCTGTTGAATCTATCAAGGAGAAAGAAACAAGATATGCCAAGAATCAGAAGGTTTGTAATAAATATTTTCGGAATTTGTTGATGGGTATTAAGAAGGCTGAATCTGGTTCTGATCTATTTTTTGGCACTATGGCCCATGTGAAACCTCCTGATATTTTACCTAATGCTCCTTTGGATAAGTTAAATGAAGTGTTTGATGACTTCTATGATCTGCTTGAACAGAGGAGAAAGGATGAGGTGATAAGTTGTATTCAAACCAGGCAAATTCCTCATAGTAGTGTTTTGGAGAAATGGAGTTTTCATCAACTAAAGTTCTATTGTAAACTATGCTTGGTTCATGATTTTCGAGAAGGGATTGGGTTTGCTTTTATTGAATATATGGATGATGCTGAGGGGTCTGATGGTTATTTTAGTGCGCCTAAATCTGAGAGTAATGAGGTGGCTTCAGAGGAGAATGAAATGGGTAGGTTTATGTGCCTGGATCATGCTTCTAGCTCTGTGGACAATCAAGCATTGGGTGTCCATTCTGATCCTATTAAATCTCAATGAATATGAATATTCTTACTTGGAATATAAGGGGTTTGGTGAAGAAATCTCATCAGAACCAACTCTTAAGTATTATGAATGAGCATAGAGTGAACATTTGTTGTGTTGTGGAAACTCATGTTAAAAGTCAGAGTCTTCAGAAGGTTTGTAGTCAAGTGTTTGGATCATGGAACTGGGTTGCTAATAATGTTTATTGTCAGAACTGGGTCAGGATTATTGTTGCTTGGGACCCTGCTGTTTTTGATGTTATGGTTGTTAGTCTCACTGATCAGCTCATTAATTGCTTGGTTCAGTCCAGAGATGGAAAGTATAAGTTCTACTGTACTTTTGTTTATGCTCATACTAAAGCTTTTCAGAGGAAACCACTCTGGTTTGAACTTGAAAAGTTTGGTAATACTATCAATGAGGAGCCTTGGTTAGTTTCGGGTGACTTTAATGCCACTTTAGACCCGGCAGAAAGCTCCTCTGGTACCTCGCATATAGTCTCATCAATTGATGATTTTAGGAACTGTTGCTTGAATACGGGCATTAGTGACATTCCTTATTCTGGCTTAAAGTTTACTTGGAATAAAACTCCTGGGAAGGCTAATGGCCTGCTTAAGAAACTGGATAGGGTTATGGGCAATTCCTGATTTTTGTCCTCTTTTCCGGAAACTAAAGTTGAATTTCTTCCTTTTTATGCTTCTGATCATTCCCCCAGTATTATTACTCTCCCTGTTAAGCAACAGTGGAGACCTAAGCCATTTAAGTTTCAGAATTATCTTACCCGCAAATCTTCTTTTTTACCAATTGTTGAGAATGCTTGGAAGCAGTTTGTTCCTGGATGTACGATGTATTCTGTTGTTACTAAGCTTAAAAGCATGAAGAAACCTCTCAGGAAGCTGGCTTTTGAGCAAGGAAACTTATCTGAAAAAGTTAATATTCTTAGAAGAGAATTGGGAAGGGTTCAGGAAGACTTGGTTAATGATAACTCTAATCAAGCTCTTAGGGATGAGGAATTGGTTTATTTACAAGCTTTGAAAATTGCTGAGGAGGATGAAGAATTATTCTTGAAGCAGAAGGCTAAAGTTGAGTGGTTGGCTGCTGGTGATCAAAACACTAGCTATTTTCACAAGGCTGTTAAGGGGTGGCAGTCTAGAAGTAGAATTCATGGGATCTTGGATATGCAAGGCAAGTACTATGAAGGAGAGCAAGTGGGTGATGCTTTTGTTAATCACTTCAAGTCTTTTATGGGTTGTGATATCTCTGTCAAACCTATAAATTGTCATGCTACTTTGTTTACTAAGAAGATTCCTAGGAATGTTGCTGATTTTATGGTTAGGCCTGTAACAAATGATGAAATTAAAGCTGCTATGTTTGATATTGATGATGATAAGGCTCCTGGGCCTGATGGGTTCTCTGCAAGATTTTTCAAATGCTCTTGGTCTATTATTGGAAATGAAGTCTGTCATGCCATTAAGGAGTTCTTTGATAATGGCAAGCTTTTAACTGAAATCAATGCTACTATTATTTCCCTGGTCCCTAAATGTAGAAGCCCCTCTGTGGTTGCTGATTTTAGGCCAATTGCTTGCTGTAATGTCTTGTATAAAGGCATTACCAAGGTGATTTGCAATAGGCTTAAGGACTCTCTGGATTTGGTGGTTAGTAATAATCAGTCTGCTTTTGTTCCTGGAAGACAAATTTCTGATAATGTGCTTCTAACCCAAGAGCTTATGAGAAACTATCATAGAAAGAGTGGGGCTAGAAGACTTGCTGTGAAGATAGACCTTCAAAAAGCCTATGACACTGTGAGTCACTCTTTTCTTGAAGATTGTCTGATTAATTTTGGTTATCATCCATGCATGGTGGCTTGGATTATGAAATGTCTTAGGTCTGCCTGCTATTCTATCAATGTCAATGGGGATAGTTATGGGTTTTTTAAAGGTCTAAGAGGTTTAAGGCAAGGAGATCCTATGTCTCCTTATTTGTTCACCCTTGTTATGGAAATTCTCTCACTTATGATCAAAAGGAAGATTAGTGAATCTGAAAACTTTACTTATCACTGGAAATGCTCTAAGCTTGGGATTACAAACTTGTGTTTTGCTGATGACTTGCTGGTTTTTGTGAATGCTGATACTGATTCTGTGAAGGTCATTAAAGCTGCTTTAAATGAGTTTAGTGAATCTTCTGGATTGTTACCTAACATGAACAAGAGTACAATGTACTTTGGTAATGTTCCTTCTGGTGTCAAAGCTCAAATAATGGAATTATTACCCTTCAAAGTTGGTTCTTTGCCTGTCAGGTATTTGGGTCTTCCTTTACTTGCTAAAAGATTGTATTCTAAAGATTGTGCTAGCTTGATTGACAAAGTAAAGAAAAGAGTTAATGACTGGAAAAACAAGTCTCTTTCCTTTGCTGGGAGGTTACAGTTAATTAAATCTGTCTTATCCTCAATGCAAGTCTATTGGGCATCTGTTTTCTTGCTTCCTGTTGCTATTATTGAAGATATTGAGAGAATTATGAACAAATTCTTATGGACTCAGTCTGACTGTGTTAAAGGAAAGGTGAGGGTTAGCTGGGATGATGTTTGCTTACCTAAAGCTCAAGGAGGTTTGGGAATCAAATCTTTAAGAGTGAGGAACATGGCTTTAGTGTCTAAACTGGTTTGGAATATTGTTACCAGGAAAGATAACATTTGGGTTGAATGGATCTATGCTCATAGACTGAAAGACAGAAGTTTTTGGGGCTTTCCTGATAAAAGAGACAAATGTTGGAGTTGGAGAAATATAATGAAGTGTAGAAATGTTGTCTGGCCTCATTGCCATTCTCAAATTGGCAATGGGGAAAAGACTTCTGTTTGGTATGATATGTGGCATCCCCTTAGTCCTCTTTGTGATTTTATTAGCAACCGGGAACTAAACAGGGTTGGATTGAATACAAATGTCAAAGTGAAAGATGTTGTTGGGAATGATGGGTGGGCCTGGCCAGAGGAATGGCAAGATAAATTTCCTGGATTATTTGAATTTGAACCTCCTAAACTCATGGATGGAAGGGGTGATAAGGTTGTTTGGAAATCTAATAATGATAGTTTGGGGGAGTTTACTACCAAAAGGGCTTTTAATGACCTATGTATTGCTAAACTTGATGTTTCATGGGCTTCTATAGTTTGGTTTAGCCAGAGTATTCCCAGGCATAGCTTTGTTCTTTGGTTGGCTTGTAGAGGCAGGCTGCTTACTCAAGATAGGTTGCAAAGATGGGATAAAGAGAGGAACCTGAAGTGTGTTTTCTGTTCTAACCAATGTGACAGTCATACACATTTGTTTTTTGAGTGTGAATACCCTCGGAGGGTATGGGTTAAGTTGAAAAGAATTGCTTTGCTTGACAATGCTCCTAGTACTTTATTGGGGTGTGCTGAGGTTATTAAGTCTTCTACCAAAACCAAGTCTGTTAGAGCTATAATCCAGAGATTGATGCTTGCTGCCACTGTTTACTTTATATGGCAAGAAAGGAATTTAAGAACTTTTCAGAATAAAGAAAGGAGTGTGGAGACACTTTGCATTCAAATTCAAGAAATTGTAAGAATGAAACTTTTGGGGTTGAAAATCAGGAAAACTCCTTTAACCATGAGGATGAGTGAAATTTGGGGTTTCAAGGTGTATCAGGAGGTTGGTAACAAAGATGGGCAACATGGTACTACAAAACAATGAGAATTGCTGGGACAGAGGGGGATTGAGTCTAATGGGGTTAGATCACAGAGAGAGTTACAATGGAGCTATAATCTTTGTCCTTTTTCACATTTGGAGCATTCTAAATTCTGAGTGGAGAGGGGACCTTGGGAGGGCCTGGGTTGGAAATAATCACTTCACTGTGAGTTTTGGGGTCAGGGATGGGTCTTGGTTTGGTACATTATGCAGACAACACACTTGTTTCTTGCTGAGTGGTGAGTGTAGATTTGGTGAGGTAGGTGGGAAGGGGCTTTGCTTGGTTTGGGTTCCCAAATATGATGTTGAGGACTTGAAAATACTTTGGGTAGTCATCTGGCAACCTTGGTTGCTTCCTTGTTTCATATCTGTCTTGTTGATCTATTTTTTGGTTTTTTGTGTCACTCTGTTGGTTTTTTGGTTCACATTTGAATTAAATGCCAATTCTGCTATCTTATATTGGTGGTTAGGTTATGGGTGGCATGTTATATGCACCAGCCTGGGAGACATAAGGATGGATCATACCGGGTCTTATAGGACATTGTTTTCCACCCCAAATTTTTACATTTTTAGACCCATTCACCGGTATGAGAACCCTGTTGGTAACTTGATTGAGTCAGCCTTTTATTTTTTCATCTTTGAGTCTTTGAGTCTTTGTGATCTTGTGCTTTGGGTTGGGGAGGGGGACATGTTTTCTATGACTTTGTTGTATGATGTGAGGGATTCTGATTCTAGAGCTCTATGCAACAATTTGTTTGGGTCATATGAAAGCATTGGTGTTTGTGAGGTTAATATGCTCTTGTTGGTGTACAGTTCTAAAGGTTTTGATGCTGGAGGCCTGTACATCATTTCATCTTTACCTGATCTGAGCAAAGGGATTAGAAGGATGTTATTATACAGCTGGTATGGGTTACAACCAAGAGTTAATGATAACTACTACAGTTCTGAGTTTATGAGCAAGGCGGGGTATTTTGGTAATTTGGATGAAATTGGTTGGTCTGAAATATTGCCTTATTTCTTTAATGCTGGTGGTAAAATTATGATGCAGCATGGTTTGGAATATATAAAGAAATAAGATAGTGAAGATTCTGAGTTATGCTGTGGTAAAACTGGTACTATTTCCACTACTGTTGCTATTCAGCCTAGTACCATTTCTCCTTTGATGGTTCTTGATGGAATACTGCTGAGTTTTAGTGTTGATATTAGAAGGGTTTACAAGTTGGTAATGGGTTATGTTGAGATACCTCCTTTAGATGTTAATGTGTTTAGAATTGTCAATGCTGCTTTTGGTTCTATGACTATAAGCACTACAGTTAATAGGCAGTCCTGCAGGCCCTATTGGTTAATGTTTGTTGGTGATAATTGGCTGCTGTTACATGCTACTGTGATTGCTGTTGTGCATAATGATATACATATGGGTGATAAGGCTGATACAATGGTTACTGTGGCTACTGTGATTGCTGTTGTGCTTAAGCAGATTATTAAGGGCTCATGGCTGCAGTTCTTTAAAGCTGCTGTTAGGGAATGGATCACTGGTACTTCCTTAGTTATTCGTGTTGCTACACTAAGCTGCTGTTTGGGATGTAAAATTATTACTTGGCTTGAAGTCTGCTGGATAATGCTTATGTTTGCTCAATGGGGCGGTAATTATGAGAATATTAATTGGAATGAGCACTTGAGAATTACACTCTGCTACATGATTCATAGGGACCAGTATTTTGTGGGGCGACTGAATAGGATGGTTTTTGAGGCTGCTGCAGGTTTATATATGAATTCTTTGGATGGTATTCGTGTTAGGCAGGATTGTGTTTTGATTTTGGGCCGGTTGATGGTTCCAAGTCGTATTAGGTCCTTGTTTAGTATTTGGTTTTTTTGGGCCGGGCGTACTTGTCTTAACCCATGGCCGGACTAGTGTTTCTGTGTGGGGTTTTGGATTGGCCCGTTGACATGTAGCGGGTTTGTCCGTTCCTCTTGGCTGTACCTATTCTCTTTATTCTTTTTTAATAAAGTTTTGCCGGGGCTTTGCCTCTTTCCAAAAAAAAAAATAAATAAAATAATATTATTTTATTATTAGTACGAGTATTATTATCATGCATTATTATTAACCCGACATACGTGACGTACAATACCGTCGTTTATACCCTCATTATGATGATTATTATGATTATTATTACTATTATTATTATTATTATTATTATTCTTATTATTATTATTAATATTATAGTTATTATTATTATTATTATTAATATTATAGTTATTATTATTATTATAATCATTATTATTATTATTAATATTAGTCGTATTCTTATTGTTTTTGGGCTTCATCGTTATTATGTTATTATTATTAATCTTATTAATATTATATTATTGTTATTAGCATTGTTATTATTATCAGTATTATTAACCCAACATGCGTGACGTATTATACCACCGTTTATTATTATTATTATTATTATTATTATTATTATTATTATTATTATTATTATTATTTTATTATTAGTATTTTTAAGTATAAATATTATTGTTATTATAATAATTATTGTTATAGTTATTATTTTTGTTATGATTATGATTATTATTATTATTATTGTTATTATTGTTATTAGTATGATATTATCATTAATATTATTATTATTAGTATAGTTATAAATATTATTATTATTATTAGTATAGTTATTATTATCATGCATTATTATTAACCCGACGTACGTGACGTACAATACCGTCGTTTATACCCTCATTATGATGATTATTATGGTTATTATAATAATTTTTATTATTATTATTACTATAACTATACTTATTATTTCCAAATACAGTTATTATTATCATGTATTATTATTAACCCAACATACGTGACGTACAATACCGTCGTTTATACCCTCATTATGATGATTATTATAATTATTACTATTATTATTATTGTTATTATATTAATTTTTATTATTATTCCTATAACTGTACTTATTACTTTAATATACAGTTATTATTATCATGCAGTATTATTAACCCAACATACGTGACGTACAATACTGTCGTTTATACCCTCATTTTGATGATTATTATGATTATTACTATTATTATTAAGTATACAAATTATTGTTATTATAATAATTATTGTTATAGTTATTATTTTTGTTATTATTATTATGATTATTTTTATTATTTTTATTATATTATTATTAGTATAGTTATTAATAATATTATTATTATTAGTACAGGTATTATTATCATGCATTATTATTAACCTGAGATACGTGATGTACAATACCGTCGTTTATACCCTAATTATGATGATTATTATGATTATTACTATTATTATTATTGTTACTATAATAATTCTTATTATTATTATGATAACTGTACTTATTACTTTCATATATATTCATTATTATCATTCATTATTATTAACCTAACATACGTGGCGTATAATACCGTCGTTTATACCCTAATTATGATGATTATTACTCTTATTATTATTGTTATTATAATAATTCTTATTATTATTACTATAACTGTACTTATTACTTCCATATATTATTAATATTAGTCATATTCTTATTGTTATTGGGCTTCGCCATTTTATGTTATTATTAGTATTTCTATTATTATTATTATTATTATTATTATTATCATTATTACTAACCCAACAAGCGTGACGTACAATACCACGTTTATTACTACTACTTATTACTACTACTATTATTTTTCCATTACTTATTATTATTATTATTATTATTATAATAATTATTATTATTAATATTAGTTTTATTCTTATTGTTACTGGGCTTCGTCGTTATTATGTTATTATTAGTAATCCTATCTATATTATATTATTGTTATTAGCACTAGAGTGCAGTCCCGTGCGATGCACGGCCAGGGGGGAATTTAAACCAATCCTAATATGTTCAGTATGGTTGTATATGTGACATGCTTGTGTGCACACCAGTTCTTGGCAAAAAGTATAAGAGTTGAAGTAAAAGAGGTCTCTAACAGTTGTTTGGCATTAGCAATAGTCCTATATTCATTGTATTTGCTAAAGACAACGCACACTATGCATATATAATTACAAAAAAAAAGTTGTAGTTCAACTGTGTAGAAGTAGCATAGAAATAGTTTAAGTTTGTCAGAGTAGACCGGTTTCATGAAAGCAAACCAACAAATAGTAACAAACATAAAATAGGGCAGTTTCATCCGTTGGGCACATTCCTCGTGAAGTTTGTGCACAATGCCTAACCAGTAAACGTTCAATGTTTCAAGGATACTTAAGTCATTGTCCCAATAAAAACTTTACAATGACCATTCCAAACTCATTCAAACTATTAGAAATACTAAACATCCGATATCTTTATTTCATACGTGTCCCGAAACCAAACAGTTGTTATAGACTTAAACAATTACAGCTTTTGACACTCCTATCCATAGTGCTAAATCTTTCACACAAAGTGAGTCTCTAACTAAAACTCCTATTAATTCAGTAACAGAAAAGCTTGAATCCAACAGGTTCGGTACCATTTGTATATTCCTTGGGTTGTTCGCACAAATTTCTGAAACACCAATGGTAGCAACCAGTCTGTCTTTCTTTAGCTTTATTTTAAGTCTTTTTTTAACACCTTAGTGAAAATTGATGGTTTGGTGATTTACACACGAATTCTAAACACATATTTTGCAGAGAGATTTCAAGAACATAATTTTCATTAACATTCAAATGATTCAATTACACGGTATTTATAGGGGGTGAAGGCGTGTGAGGGTGGTTAAGACAACCTTTCGGGTTGTTACAATCTTAACATCCCAAACTTATACTAATTACATAATAATACAAATTTAATTACTAACTTAGGATAGATCTAAATTATTTGATTTACAACATTCGCTCCTCTATAATTTTGATTTATACTTCAAGCGTGTCTTCCTTCATTTGTTGCATTTGATCTCGTATGACACGACTTGTTGTTTGTTGTTCTTTGTCATCCGTCTCGTATCTTCATCACTTGATCATTTCACATGAGTTGCTTCACGCGTCTTTTATTTATTTGACATAAATTTCTGAGTTGTTTCACACAACGGGTTACCCTTTACAAAGTTACCCTCAAAACTTGAGATTAACCAAATATCAAGAACCTGAATATATTAAAAGTAATTAAGTATATAGTGATTAATTTCACTTTCTAATGATACACATGTACATAATGAAATACTAATGTTATTCAGTTTGTATATCGGGTAACGACTATATATATCATTTAGTTGACCTCAGTTGGGATCTCAATTTCTATTTTTGTGAATGAGTTTTAAGTTTTATGAGGGCTTAGTATGATATAATACATGGTTCAGTATGGATAATTTTTTAAATATTTTTGTAATAGTTCTTTATTAGTTGATCTAAATTCATAACAGAGTTGGTTAAATGAAAAAGAAGAATATTTATGCTTTGTAGGGTTGTCGATTCCTTTACTAATATGCTTTCAGTCCAGATTTATTAGTCTGTATATATGAATAAGTGACGGTATAGTAGTTGCCAAAGTACACGTCCAAAAAGAACTGGGTCAGAAATTCAGAATATGTTAAATGTTAAGAATAGTCTAATTATGTCAATAATGTTGAATCTCTACATGGGTCAAATTGAAATTTTGGAGATGAAGTGAAAATAATGGATGATACAGAAAAATGGAAAGCATGTGTGCGTATGAAATTCAATTTATGTTAAGTATAAAGTATAGTTTTCTAAAAAGGGTATATAAGCAAATAAAACTTCTATATTAAAATGTAAACATACATACATACATGGTTTCAAAGACAATGAAAGGTAGATTTAATGTAAATGAGTTGGCTAATCATTCATACAAAGTGAAAGAATTTTAGACATATTGATGCTGATCGAGTTCCCTTTAGGATGTACGGTTAAGATGGCTAAGGTGGGTGATGACCCACGAATTATAGAGAGGCAGAGAAGGGTCACGACTTGTGTGATGGTGATTAGAAGTGTTGATTCGTTCACCATCATTCGTTGATCAAAACCTAAGCAATATAGATTTAGTTTTGTTAAGTTTTCTGTCACGAATATAAAGAACTTTACGGATCGAATTATTATTGCAAATAAAAAAATATGATAAATTAAAATTGTGGTATTGTAAAAAGAATATAAATATTATTTTTCTGAAATGAATCTAAATTTTTATTTAAAATTATAAGAAAATAACAACTGAGAAAAATGTATAATGTTAATAGATAAAAATAGATATGTGTGGGATTATCCTGATCCTTGGTTATTTGGATTTGGATGTTCCTTTTCCACACAGGCAGACATCAAACGAAAACGCAGACACAATGGAATCAAAAGAAGCAACGGATTCAGAAACCCTAGATCACAATCATCAAAATTCCCATGAATAAGCAGATCATCAATCCAATGAAGCTAACAGCGATCCAAGTAATACAAAAACAAAGAGTTCTTTGTTATCATCGTCGTATTCATCCATCAGTCAAGAGGAGATTTTGAAAGCAGTGGAGGTGGTGGAGAGGAACTCCGTCGCCATTTCCGAAAGCTTTTCATCTCTATTCCCGACCTCCGTGTGGCGCTCTCTGAGGTACGCCGATTTTGTATTTAAATTCACCCGAAGCTTCATACAAACCCTAATTTATTTAATTTTAGCATCAAAATATATCAAGTAGTTCCAATCTATCAAAATATCAAGTAGAGTGTCATCCCAATCTGTTAAATTTTGAATGATCTACGTGATATTTCAATTTTTGATTCATACTTAATTATTCTGTATCCATTCCAAGTATTACGTGATATATTATAGAATAAGAGATGTTTCTTAAATCCTAAAGGATTATGGACTCCATCCAAAAGGTTGATGTTGTTTGGTGTAATGTGGGTTTATGTGAACATGTTGGATGGAAGAAGAGACTATTATGTTATGATTGGAAGATTCAATATGTAAAAATAGTTTTTCTGAGCAAACTTTTTTCAGGTTTATGGTGGTCTCTAGTAGTGTTAAAAACTTCTGGGAATATCAAGTTTATATTTTTAACACGGATTGTGATTATTTCTTAATGATGGCAACAATTGCTGTTGTTTTGAACTTGTACTCATCTTCTAAAATTGCCACAGACACAAACATATATCTTCTAAAAATTACAACAATTGGAAGGTATTTTAATGCTCTCTATTGACACCTTGTATCTAACCCGTAACCCAAATAAACAGACCCTAACTAACCCGAAACCCGAACAACCCGGAGCTAATTAGGTTCGGGTTATGGGTTAGACTCCAACCAAAAAAGAAAAAAACCCTATCCGTGTAACCCGAAACCCAAAGACAAAACCTGATCAACACCCCTAGCTCACAGGATACATATTGAGATTGTTCGTGCTTGTTGTAGGTTACCAGCAGTTCGGTTGATCATGTACAGTGCTTTAATGATGCTGCTGGTCGTCTTCAAGAGTCTGGTAATTGACAGAATCTTGCTTTCAATTCGATATGTACAATCTGTCATCTAAGTAAAGGTCGAGACAAATCATGATAAGAGATTACTTAAGTCACTTGAAAAAATCATTTGTTTTGGGTAGTCTTCTGATGTGGATTTTGCCAGAAAATCAACAATTAAAGGAAATAAGGAACAATCAACAATTGAATAACAAAATGATATTGATTTATGCATGGATCATAGATGAACATCAAGAATTAAACAAAAGGAATTGATCTTGAACATGATCTATGATCTTCAAACTTCAAACCTCTCACTTTTATATCTTTAAAACCCCATGTACACAAATCATGATTCATCAAGATCATGATCTTGGATTATACATATGATCAAAATTATGTCATGAACCGGTCATATATACATCATACAACGGTTCATGGTTGAACACACTTCTATGTTCATCATCTAAATTGCAAAAATTCCAGTGGCGATCATACGATTCACGCCACTGGAAGACGCTTGTGAGCTACAATATTTCTCTGGTGTCTCATCCATGGCTATCTGCCTGCCCCTACATTCTGGGATGCAGAATGCTTTCTCTCCCCTGTTATTTATTAATCATCATCATCATCATCAAATTATTTGAAATTGAAAACCAGAAGCTCTTATATAGAAATTAAAATTAACCAAGAATTTAATCTTAATTAATTACCTGTACATGTATATGTCTTTGACATCAATCTATGATTTTGTCACATTTTTGTTAGAAATCTATTATTTACAGGGGTAAATCTTCAAGTAAAGATTGATCATTAACCTGGCTAAAATTTTTGTTACATTTGTGCTTTATTATTATTAGCAGGAGTAAATCTTCAAAGTAAAGAAGAAGTTGTTGTCAAGTTGGTATCTATCTTTGCATTTAGAATGCTTTCTCTCCCCTGTTATTTATTCATCATCATCATCATCATCATCATCAAATTATTCGAAATTGAAAACCAGAAGCTCTTATATAGAAATTAAAATTAACCAAGAATTTAATATTAATTAATTACCTGTACATGTATATGTCTTTGCCATCAATCTATGATTTTGTTACATTTTTGTTGAAGATCTATTATTTACAGGGGTAAATCTTCAAGTAAAGATTGATCATTAACCTGGCTAAAATTTTTGTTACATTTGTGATTTATTATTATTAGCAGGAGTAAATCTTCAAAGTAAAGAAGAAGTTGTTGTCAAGTTGGTATATATGTCACACCCCCAAATCAACCACTAACGGAGTTTATACCGTTGAGGGGTGCGAGCAAACCAGGACCACAACCATTAGTTACAAATACTAAACGAATCAGAGTAAAGTCCAAACATTAATAATAATAACAGGTTAACAGTACGCAGCGGAAAACATTGTCTTTAGCACTAACCACGTGCCTTACAAAATCAGTGTTTTAAATTCTCAATTAAGTTTAACTAAAAATAAAAATGTCTTCGTGTGCCATGCCAACCCGATCCGGATACTCCTTAGCGATCTGCAAAAGTTTAAACCACGCAAGTGTCAACCTAACGGTTGGTGAGTTCACGGTGGGCATGACATGCATTGGCCCGGTCTCATAATCGTATTCGTCAACATGTAATTAAGTAATAGATTTGCAAAAACATTTGCCAAGTATTGAATTACCGAATATGCACTAGTTAAGTAAAAGTTAAAGCGGTCAACTGATATCGCGGGTAGCTAATCCGGTTTCCATGCACTAAGGAAGTTTGTACCAAAGGTAACCAATATAATAGTGGCCGTGCCATTCTGTTTTGCGGACCTATGTCATCGCGGTTTTGCCTCCCCCGTGTCCTCTCGGGATCACGGTCAGATAGGCTGATATTGTACCTCCGTGCACTCCCCGTGCCACGGGGCGGAGTTTGTCAAACTCCAGTAGATCTACCCAACATCCCCTCGCTTTACAATTAATGGTACAATTTAGTTGAGGACTTTTAAGTTTTTAAGGCATCCTTAGAAGTCATGTGATATCATTTGGTTTAGACTTTAACCTACACTAGTCATATTAAAACGGTTTTCCTTTGGGTTCTCATGAATTCCGAAAATATTTTCAGTTTTGTTTTAGAAATAGTTGTTTTAGTATTTCACAAGTGCTTCCCATGAAACACTTCAAGTTCATGAAGTGGGTGCCAAGCACTCCCGAGTTCAAGTTCATCAAGTGGGTGCCAAGCACTCCCGAGTTCAAGTTCATCAGAGAGGTGCATAGCTCTCATAAGGTTGTCAGCATTGTTTTTCATTAAGTTATTCAGCGTGACCCAAACGGGTTCACGGTAAATGGGTTAGTGACACTCACCTTAGGTTGCTCAGCTACACTTGCTAATTAATCCAATTATTGCTTAACGAAGACCTATGAACACGTTTAGGTCTTAAGTATTAGTTTTGTGTCTAATCATTAACTTATCGTCACTATGGCCCATAACATAGCACGTTGGAACTACGACACGACATAACGACACACGACACCGATGGTTGATCATAAATAAGGGTTCACATATTACAGAAATCATAGCATGTTTCATCATAGTATAATCATGTAAGTCATAGCATAGCATTCAAATAAGTTGCACAAGTTTGGGTTTAGTCTGGCGAAACTGCTGGAGAAACTGCTAGAGAAACTACTAGTTTCGCTAGCTAGTTTCGCCAGGAACTGGTTGAACTTTCGTTCAGGGACAAGGTCAGTTTCGTTCACGAGAGACACTACAGTTTCGCTGCACAGTGTCGCTGGAAGGAGATATGCATAGTTTCGCTGGATAGTTTTTCCTAATGAATGCACAGTGTCGCTGGTCGCTAAAAAACCCGTAAATTTGACTAAAAATCTTTCTAACAGCCTCCATACTTCATGTAATTCATTTTCAAGCATACATAATCATTTAGGAACATCACAGGAGCATTTCTAACATCATAAACATGTATTTTCATCATCAAATCTTCAAGAACACATTTTACACAAAATAACCTAATCTAGCATGAATCTCTATTATGGATCAGTTTCACAGGTAAAGTTGTAGTCTTTATGATAGATCTAGTATTCCTAAGCATTCTTACAGAAAATCTAACGATTACATGGAGATCTAGGCATGCTTTATGAAGAAAACACATAGAAAAGCAAGAAACATGGTCATGGGACTCACGGTTTGATCTAGGATCGATGGATGATCTTCTTCTACAGAAAAGATGGCTGATCTTGATGGTCTCTAAGGCTGGTCCAGAATCGCAAGAGGGAGAGAGTGTGTGTGTGTTTCTTGTGTGATGTATGCAAATGGGTAATTAGGGTTTAAAGCTTCATTTAAATACTAATGGCCATCATGGGCTTTCATTGGGATTTGGGCCCCCAATGATTAGCCATCATTAGCCCATGATTAGTCTAATGACTAGCCCAATCATTAATCATGTATGCATACACTTAGTTACCCGGTTAAACATATAATCACATAATTAGGCAATTTGTCACATAATTTATCAAATAATTAAATAGTCATTCTTTTTAATAAAAATCATGCATTTAAATCACGTTTCTCATAATAACAACATATAAATAAATACATAGCACATATGGACGGGTTCGGTGATCAACCAAAGGTCGTGGACGCATTCGGCCTAGTTAAGCATTAGTTACTAAGTTAACACTATTAACGTAACTAACGGAGATTGTCTAACGGAAGTAAACCTTGAAATTCCCGGATGTCACATCATCCCCTTGTAAATGGAATTTTCGTCCCGAAAATTATTCTTGTGTTGTAGCGTTCGCAGTCTCAGCTGTCGTGGTTACTTGTCGTTGCTGGGGAAAGAAAGCAAAATTTTTAGGGTTGCCACATCCTCCTCCTGTTACAGGAATTTTGGTCCCCAAAATTAAATTATACCTTGAGTTTCTGTGGACGTTTGCTCGAACAAGTGAGGATACTTTTTCTTCATCTGATCCTCTCGTTCCCATGTATATTCAGGTCCACGCTTTGAGTTCCATCGGACCTTGACGATCGGAATCTTGCTACGTTTGAGGGCTTTTTCCTCGCGTCCCATGATTTCTACTGGTTGCTCAATAAATCTCAGATGTTCATCAATTTCCAATTCTTCCAAAGGAATTATTTCGATGTCTTCAGCCAGACATTTCTTCAGATTCGAGACGTGAAACACGTTGTGAACTCCATCGAGTTCGGGAGGGAGTCGTAAACGGTAGGCCACCGGGCCTACTTCCCCAATGATTTCAAATGGACCAATATAGCGAGGATTCAACTTTCCACGCTTTCCGAAGCGTATCACACCTTTCCAGGGAGATACCTTCAATAGTACCTTGTCGCCTACCTCAAACTTCAAAGGTTTGCGGCGTTTGTCGGCATAGCTCTTTTGCCTATCACGTGCTGCGGCTATCCGCTTTCTGATTTGAATGATCCGTTCAGTTGTATCATGGATGATTTCCGGTCCGGTGAGTCCCTTCTCACCCGTTTCGGCCCAACACACGGGCGATCTACATTTTCTGCCATAAAGAGCTTCAAAAGGTGCTGCACCAATGCTCGAATGATAACTGTTGTTGTAGGAGAACTCCACCAACGGTAGGTGAGCTTCCCAGTCTTTACCGAAGTCGAGAACGCAAGCTCGGAGCATGTCTTCCAAAGTCTGAATAGTTCGATCTGTCTGACCATCGGTCTGCGGGTGATAAGCTGTACTCATATCCAGTCTGGTTCCTAGTGCTTCTTGCATAGATTGCCATAATCGGGAAGTAAATCGAGGATCTCTGTCGGAGATAATAGTCTTAGGCACTCCATGACGTGCCACAATTCGGTCAATGTACAACTTTGTTAACTTATCCATGTTATCACTTTCCCTCATTGGAATAAAGTGTGCGGATTTGGTTAGTCGATCAATGATAACCCAAATCGCATCTGGTCGATTCGATCGATGAGGTAATCCCGTTACAAAATCCATGGAGATATCCTCCCATTTCCATTCTGGGATCTTTGGTTGCTGTAATAGCCCAGAAGGCTTTTGGTACTCGATCTTAACTCTTGAATACGTTAAACACTTAGCCACATATCGCGCGATGTCGGCTTTCATATTCGGCCACCAATACAAGCTCTTCAAATCTTGGTACATTTTATCCGATCCAGGGTGCACCGAATACCTTGACTTGTGAGCCTCGTCCATCACGAGCTCACGAAGATTTCCAAGTAAAGGAACCCAAATTCTATCATTGTAATACCTGAGTCCGTCGGACTTAACTTCAGAGTTACCATCTACCCCTCGCAGTGCTTCAGCTGCGAAATTTTCCTCTTTTAAAGCTCCTTGTTGGGCATCGCGGATCCGATCCGGCAATCCCGTGTGAATGGTAAGTTGCAGTGCTCGTACTCGTCGAGGCTTTTCATACTCCTTTCGACTTAATGCATCTGCCACAACATTGGCTTTTCCCGGGTGATACTTAATTGCTAAGTCATAATCATTCAGTAACTCGACCCACCGTCGTTGTCGCATGTTGAGATCCTTCTGATCAAAGATGTGTTGTAAGCTTTTGTGGTCGGTAAATATTGTGCACTTTGTTCCGTAGAGGTAATGTCTCCAAATCTTGAGTGCATGAACAACGACTCCCAATTCCAAATCATGCGTTGTATAATTCTTCTCAGTGTCCTTCAGTTGCCTTGACCCGTAGGCAATCACTTTGTCCCGTTGCATCAACACGCAACCGAGTCCTTGAATGGATGCATCACAGTAAACTACAAATTCGTCAACCCCATCGGGTAACGCGAGAATCGGAGCTGAACATAACATGTCCTTAAGAGTTTGAAACGCGTGTTCTTCTTTTTCACCCCATCTATATTGCACTCCTTTGTGCGTTAAAGCTGTTAAGGGTTGAGCTATTTGCGAGAAACCCTTAATGAATCTTCGGTAATATCCGGCAAGTCCCAAAAATTGTCGGATTTCGGTTGGCGCTCTAGGGGTAGACAAATTCTTGATAGCTTCCACTTTAGCTGGGTCGACGTAAATTCCTTCCTGATTAACAATGTGTCCAAGAAACTGGACTTCGCGAATCCAAAAATCGCACTTCGAAAACTTAGCATAAAGCTGTTCCTTGCGGAGTAATTCCAAGATAAGTCGCAGGTGTCTCTCGTGTTCTTCCTTTGTCTTGGAGTAGATCAAAATATCGTCAATGAAGACTATCACAAACTGATCGAGGTACGGCTTGCACACTCGATTCATCAAATCCATAAACACAGCAGGTGCATTAGTTAGCCCAAACGGCATAACTAGAAACTCGTAATGACCATACCGAGTTCTGAAAGCAGTCTTGGGGACATCCTCATCACGGACACGATGTTGGTGATATCCAGACCGTAGATCAATCTTTGAGAAGTAGCTCGAACCTTGTAGTTGGTCGAAAAGATCGTCGATTCGAGGAAGTGGGTACCGATTCTTGATCGTAACCTTGTTAAGCTCTCGGTAGTCAATACACATTCGGAACGTTCCATCTTTCTTCTTAACAAACAAAACCGGTGCTCCCCATGGAGACGAACTTGGACGAATAAACCCTTTGTCGAGTAGCTCTTGAAGTTGTGAGGAGAGTTTGTTGAGTTCACTTACTGCCAAACGGTAAGGTGCGCGTGCAATCGGAGCGGCTCCAGGAGCTAAATCGATTCCAAACTCGACTTGTCGAAATGGAGGCAAACCAGGCAGATCTTCAGGAAATACATCTTGGAAGTCGCGGACTATCGGGTAGTCGTCGATTCTACGCTCGGAAAGTGTCGTGTCGGTGACGTTTGCAAGGATCGCGAAGTGACCTTTTCGAAGGCACTTTTGAGCTTTAAGAAACGAAATAATACCGGTGACTGTTCCACCCTTTTCACCTTGGACCGTTAACACTTCACCGTCTTTGAGTGGAATACGAACCACTTTTTCTTGGCATAAAATTTCGGCTCGATTTTCAGATAACCAATCCATTCCTACTATAACATCAAAACTACCAATCGGGAAAGGCATAAGGTCGATTCCTAATGTATGGCCAGCTAGTTCTAATTTACAGTCCATAACTATTTGAGTCGTATCATGAAGTTTACCATTTGCTAGTTCTACCACATATTTAGCGTCTAAGGCAATCGGTTTAGCATTAATTAGCTTAGCAAACTTAGTGGAAATAAAACTTCTTTCAGCACCAGAATCAAACAATACAGTAGCAAAGAAACCATTAAGGATGAATTTACCGTTAATCACGTTGGCATCGTTGCGAGCTTCACCTTGACCCATGACAAAAGCTCTTCCTCTGCCATTTCCACCATTCCCGTTGTTACCATTCCCGTTGCCATTACCTCCACCATTACCATTCCCACCATTGTTTCCTTGATTACCATTTCCCTGTCTTCTCAACTGCGGGCAGTCCCTTTTCATGTGGCCTTGAGCACCACATTCAAAACAGCCACGGGCTCCACCATTGTTGTTGTTCTGATTGTTTCCTTGCCCGTTGCGGTTGTTCCCATAGTTGTTGTTGCCATGATTGTTGTTATTTTGCCTTAGGCGGTTTTGTTGCTCGGGAAGAATTGTCCAACAATCCTTCGCATCATGGCTTTTCTTGCCACACCTTTCACAGTTCAAATTCTTTCTACAAATACCAGTGTGATGCTTCCCACATTTGTTACACATGGGCAGGTTACCCTTGTAGTTGCTTTGCCCATTACCGCCCTGGCGGTTGTTACCACTGTTGTTCCCAGACCTTTTGCTTTGACCTTGGGAGTTATAGGACCTCCCAGTGCTGTTTCCCACACTCTGATTGTTCATGGAGTTTTCAGGAGCTTCATCATCAGCTTTTCTCTTGCCACTTAAGTTAGTCTTTTCTGTGGCTTTTGCAGGTAGTGTACCCTTTTCAACTTCCTGATCAGTAAGCTTGTGAGCCAAGCGGATGGCTTGTTGCACGGTTGCGGGGTTGCTGGCAGTCACTAGTCCCTTGATTTGAGGCGCGAGGCCTTCCAGATAACGCTCAATGCGTTTGAACTCAGCATCAACCATTGTGGGGCACAAGACTTCGTACTCATGGTATCGCGCGGTATACTGCTCCACTTCAGACCCAGTCATTTTCAGATTCAAGAATTCACCCTCTAATTTCTTCACTTGGTCGCGGGGACAGTACTCCTCCATAACCAGCTCCTTAAACGCTTCCCATTGCATGTTATTAGCTGCATCTAACCCAATCATCTGGATTTCGGCATTCCACCAGGAGAGAGCAGCTCCCTCAAAGGTACCAGTAGCATACTTTACTTTGCTCTCAGCAGGGCAATTGCACATAGAGAAGACCTTTTCAGACTTCTCAATCCACCTGAGGAGTCCTACCGCTCCTTCTTCGCCGGAAAACGTCATTGGCTTGCAGTCCATGAAGGACTTAAACGTGCAGTGGTGGTGGTTTCCTGATGCATTAATAGTTCGAGTTTTAAATTTAACAGGTCAAAATATAATTCGCTTTGTGCCTTAATCGGCATAACAATTACCCTGTGCGGCGTATGCAGCTTGGACGGCTGCCACCGCGGCTTGCACGTGTTCGTTAATCATTGTTTGCAGCTGTGCAGGCGTCATGTTAATGTTGCTTCTTCTGTGTCCTCTTCCAGACATCTTGCTGGACAGTTAAAGTAGCCAGTGTTCAGTCACAGTTATACTTTATACATATCCCATAATATGCATAATAATAATTTCCCGTTATCCCACTATTAGTCCAGAAAAGTTTTCGTGCAAAAATCGAGGCGTCGTCGGAGAACGTCGCAAGTCGTAAGTACTATCGTCGAAAGTTGGCCTTCCCATAAAAGTCACCGTCGGCGTAGTCATCGTAGTAGAAATCAGGACGTAGCGTGTAGCATCGTTTCGTTGTCGCTTCCCCGGGATAGTGTGCTCATTCGCGTTCGCGTTTCGTATTCGTGTGTGAAAATTTCCTAAGGTTTTCCGTTAGACTACCTAGACACAGTCTATATATATATTTATATATATATATACATACGTACTAAGCTTTTACTTACACAGCAGAGCGAGTATCCCAGGTTGGCACGTAATTATTTTGGTTTTGGGAATTTGTTTGTTCGTTTGTAACTAAGGTTTTCAAGTTGCAGTTTCCAAATCGTTTTTCAAAAGTGATTCCAGTTCTCTGCAACTTATGGCTCTGATACCAATCTGTCACACCCCCAAATCAACCACTAACGGAGTTTATACCGTTGAGGGGTGCGAGCAAACCAGGACCACAACCATTAGTTACAAATACTAAACGAATCAGAGTAAAGTCCAAACATTAATAATAATAACAGGTTAACAGTACGCAGCGGAAAACATTGTCGTTAGCACTAACCACGTGCCTTACAAAATCAGTGTTTTAAATTCTCAATTAAGTTTAACTAAAAATAAAA
Organism: Deinandra increscens subsp. villosa; assembly: GCA_039602395.1. NCBI lineage: Eukaryota > Viridiplantae > Streptophyta > Magnoliopsida > Asterales > Asteraceae > Deinandra > Deinandra increscens. The sequence continues at coordinate 71,635,623 of JBCNJP010000008.1, read as the reverse complement.
ATGTCTTCGTGTGCCATGCCAACCCGATCCGGATACTCCTTAGCGATCTGCAAAAGTTTAAACCACGCAAGTGTCAACCTAACGGTTGGTGAGTTCACGGTGGGCATGACATGCATTGGCCCGGTCTCATAATCGTATTCGTCAACATGTAATTAAGTAATAGATTTGCAAAAACATTTGCCAAGTATTGAATTACCGAATATGCACTAGTTAAGTAAAAGTTAAAGCGGTCAACCGATATCGCGGGTAGCTAATCCGGTTTCCATGCACTAAGGAAGTTTGTACCAAAGCTAACCAATATAATAGTGGCCGTGCCATTCTGTTTTGCGGACCTATGTCATCGCGGTTTTGACTCCTCCGTGTCCTCTCGGGATCACGGTCAGATAGGCTGATATTGTACCTCCGTGCACTCCCCGTGCCACGGGGCGGAGTTTGTCAAACTCCAGTAGATCTACCCAACATCCCCTCGCTTTACAATTAATGGTACAATTTAGTTGAGGACTTTTAAGTTTTTAAGGCATCCTTAGAAGTCATGTGATATCATTTGGTTTAGACTTTAACCTACACTAGTCATATTAAAACGGTTTTCCTTTGGGTTCTCATGAATTCCGAAAATATTTTCAGTTTTGTTTTAGAAATAGTTGTTTTAGTATTTCACAAGTGCTTCCCATGAAACACTTCAAGTTCATGAAGTGGGTGCCAAGCACTCCCGAGTTCAAGTTCATCAAGTGGGTGCCAAGCACTCCCGAGTTCAAGTTCATCAGAGAGGTGCATAGCTCTCATAAGGTTGTCAGCATTGTTTTTCATTAAGTATTCAGCGTGACCCAAACGGGTTCACGGTAAATGGGTTAGTGACACTCACCTTAGGTTGCTCAGCTACACTTGCTAATTAATCCAATTATTGCTTAACGAAGACCTATGAACACGTTTAGGTCTTAAGTATTAGTTTTGTGTCTAATCATTAACTTATCGTCACTATGGCCCATAACATAGCACGTTGGAACTACGACACGACATAACGACACACGACACCGATGGTTGATCATAAATAAGGGTTCACATATTACAGAAATCATAGCATGTTTCATCATAGTATAATCATGTAAGTCATAGCATAGCATTCAAATAAGTTGCACAAGTTTGGGTTTAGTCTGGCGAAACTGCTGGAGAAACTGCTAGAGAAACTGCTAGAGAAACTGCTAGAGAAACTGCTAGAGAAACTGCTAGTTTCGCTAGCTAGTTTCGCCAGGAACTGGTTGAACTTTCGTTCAGGGACAAGGTCAGTTTCGTTCACGAGAGACACTACAGTTTCGCTGCACAGTGTCGCTGGAAGGAGATATGCATAGTTTCGCTGGATAGTTTTTCCTAATGAATGCACAGTGTCGCTGGTCGCTAAAAAACCCGTAAATTTGACTAAAAATCTTTCTAACAGCCTCCATACTTCATGTAATTCATTTTCAAGCATACATAATCATTTAGGAACATCACAGGAGCATTTTTAACATCATAAACATGTATTTTCATCATCAAATCTTCAAGAACACATTTTACACAAAATAACCTAATCTAGCATGAATCTCTATTATGGATCAGTTTCACAGGTAAAGTTGTAGTCTTTATGATAGATCTAGTATTCCTAAGCATTCTTACAGAAAATCTAACGATTACATGGAGATCTAGGCATGCTTTATGAAGAAAACACATAGAAAAGCAAGAAACATGGTCATGGGACTCACGGTTTGATCTAGGATCGATGGATGATCTTCTTCTACAGAAAAGATGGCTGATCTTGATGGTCTCTAAGGCTGGTCCAGAATTGCAAGAGGGAGAGAGTGTGTGTGTGTTTCTTGTGTGATGTATGCAAATGGGTAATTAGGGTTTAAAGCTTCATTTAAATACTAATGGCCATCATGGGCTTTCATTGGGATTTGGGCCCCCAATGATTAGCCATCATTAGCCCATGATTAGTCTAATGACTAGCCCAATCATTAATCATGTATGCATACACTTAGTTACCCGGTTAAACATATAATCACATAATTAGGCAATTTGTCACATAATTTATCAAATAATTAAATAGTCATTCTTTTTAATAAAAATCATGCATTTAAATCACGTTTCTCATAATAACAACATATAAATAAATACATAGCACATATGGACGGGTTCGGTGATCAACCAAAGGTCGTGGACGCATTCGGCCTAGTTAAGCATTAGTTACTAAGTTAACACTATTAACGTAACTAACGGAGATTGTCTAACGGAAGTAAACCTTGAAATTCCCGGATGTCACAATATATCTTTGCATTTAGGTTTGTAAATGGTATTTTAGTACTTTTATTTGTTGATAACTTGATATTAAGTTCTCATCCATTTTTTGTAGCAAGTTCTCTTAGTAAGACTATTGTATGTGATTGTAGATATCATAGTTCTTGCTTTCATGAGCATGGTCTCAAACCCAAGGTGCCCTGTCCTTTCAGATTACTTGCCACCTATTGTTGTTGCATCTAATTCAGGTATACCCATGTAATGTATGAGAAAATTACTCATGTAAAGGACAACTTTGGTCTGATGTATGTATGTTTACAATGTATTCCAACTATTAACATGGTACATATTGTGCTATTACTCGTAATCTAGATGATGAAATCAAATGAGTTTGTTTGAGGCATTTTATCACTGTTCTTTATGAGTGTAGAATATGTACAATAGAATACTTCACTTGGATAGTATTTTTAGGGTCTTTCTTTTGAACATGATAATAAAATCTATTATGTTTTTGTCCCTCTACCTTCCGTAAGAGTAATTATTGTTAATATATGATGGCTAAAACTCATAATTTTTCTACCCAGGCAAATACAATGGTATGGAAAGATATTATTTCAGTTATGGCTGCCCTTACTCTTATTTTTAATTTAACATTTTCAATTAACTCTTCACACACTATTCCTCCAGCTCATCAATTATAAGATTTTTTAGTGGCTGTGATTACATCTCTTAAAATCTCATTGGATTATAGGGGCGGTGGTGACATTTCCTAATCTGCCAGTTTTTTCTGTGGGCTTGCCTCACCACACTCTCTCTTTCTTAATTCAAGAGAAACCTAGCTTTTCTCTTTCACCGAATCTCTCTCTCTTTTAGATCATCGGCGATTCTGCCCGTATCTAAGACATCAGGGGGCGGCAGGTGTGGGTAAAAACGTAGATCGGTGACGATGAGGGGGTGTCACCCATCTCAGACGCTAAACCGGCGGACTTAACCCCTATCTCAATCGATCTGTCTCCGACCAGTGGGTTACGGTATGTACTCGAGTTATCTTTTGTTAACTCCGATCTAAACCTGCATATTACAGACTTTAAGCGATGATAGATTTTTGAAAAGGGGCTGATTTTCATTTGGTTTTTTTTCTATGGACTATTTTCATTTGAAGGGTGCCGAAATAAATATGAAGCGTGAGTTTGAGAAAGGTGGTGAAACCAAAAGGTAAATTCTAAATCATGTTGTTGGATTCTTTATTTGAGCATTTTGGCTTATGTTAGTTTAATTGTTACAGGAGTGAATGAATTCAGCCGAGAGGCACTCGATAAATGTGGATGGTCCTCCAATGAAGTAAAAAAAACGTTTGAAACCATTTTATATTTATCTTTCTATTTGTTTATTAGTACTTTCCTAAAAATTGATGGTTTGCTTAATTGTTTATGCTTTCGTAGTTTTGCCCCATATTCAATCTTTCTTTAGATATAAAGTATTTGGTTTACCGTTATTATTTTTGTATGCCTATTGTTTTTAAGTTTTCTTTAGATATAAAGTATTTGACTTGGCCTCATTTCTATGCCTCCAATTTTAATATGTATGCCTACTCTTACTACTTTTCGAATAACATCAATTTAATATTTTTGTTATATCACCGCAATTGCCTACTTTCATTTGACATATATGCCATGTCAAATGAATCAAGATAAATTTTGTAATGATTTGTATGGAAGTTTAAATGACATTTATTTTCTTTCTAAAAAGCATGAGTATTTTCACATCTCCACTTTGCAATCTTTAAGGGCACATCTGCATATGGGAGTATGGAACTAAAAAGTAGGAACTTTTTTTTATAGAAATAACCCCCACTTGGTTTTTGGTGTCACAAGCAATCTAGAGTAGAAACCAAATAGTTTTTACAATCCGTGGATCATATATGTTTTTTATTATGAGGTAATAAAAGTTTGGCTTATTTGGAATGCAGGTAGGACTACTTTAGAGGCATCGACAACCATCATCATAAAAAGGAACCTAATCCCATGGTCCAGAAATGATGGTTTCGTAGCATAAACGATTAAGTGACTCCACTTTTGTATACATCAAGATGGTCCAGCAATGATGGTTTAGTAAGTTTAGTACATCTCTACTTTTGTAAAGTTCATTAGACATGGTCGGCTTAATAGATGGTCCAACGATGATGATTTAGTAAGTTTAGTAGCAGCAATGTTAGTTGAGTAGCATCTCCACTTTTATAGCTCATTAGAAATGCCTCAATAGTCTGAACATTTATGATCTGAGCCTTCTTTGTCATTAGCTATGGCCTCTTTGGGTAATGTGGCAAATTTATATGTTGGTTTGATGATTTTATGAAGCTACTTTTTAAGATAATTGCTATAGCCTTGATCCATGGCTGTGATGGTCATTCTTCACAGATCCGAGCCTTTTTTTTTTGTATTTTTACACCTTGGTTTATGATTCTGGCAGACTTGATATATGGTTGTCATGATCATTTTTTACAAATCTGAGCCTCTTTCGTACTGATTAGTGAGTACTTGGCACAATTTGACGAATCACATGATCTGTTCTTGAAGGTTGTGATGGGAATCTGTATGATTTGATTGGAGCATAGACATGATAATCTCTATTTTGGCGAGGCATAAAATTTGCAGCTACAATAGATGTCTTTGTTTGCTCCATCACTTATGGATCTGAACCTAATTTTTCTTTTTGAAGAGGAGATCTGAGCCTAATGTTTGTCTTTTACTTCATTAAAGTGATGGCTAAAAAGGTACCTAATTCAAATGTGTTCTTTACTTCGAATTTCTGTTTCGTTTGATTTTAATGTTGCTTTCTAACGTTGTTGTATTGTTGTATTTTTAGTGCTTAGGTTATATAGCATTGGTGTTTGTTTAAGTTGATAAGGGTTGAAGCGTCTTGGCTTAAGGAAAGGTATGCTATTCTGATATTGCCGATTGCCGATTGAGATATATTTGTCATTCTTGAACTTTGTTTGCTGAATCTTTTCTTTGATAATTATTTTAGGCTTATTTTGGTATGAAAATTAGATGATGTTTTATCATTCTCCTGCATTTATATGTAGATATCTCAATAAAACAAAAACTAAAAGTCAATTATATTGACTTGAACATCATTATTGGTAATAGGTGTTAAAATTGGAAGCTAATTGGAGACTTAATTAATAACAATGTCTTAATAGAAAAACACACAGATCTATTCAATTGGGATGTTATCGGCAGGCCTGTGTGACGTTTCCATGGTGTGGGTTTTTTTTTTCCAGATTTGATTATTTCTAATTACAGCCTCTTTGGCGATGACTATCAATCTTCACATGTTACTGATTTTTTCAGCCTTCGTTGTTCTAGGGTTTGAATTGAGTTTTGAGGGTTTCAATTTGATGGTTCTCTATGTTGATTTATCCTGTACTTGCTATGTATATGTTGGTTTTTTAAAGGTTTGTACTTGATATCCGTTTGGTACGCCGTAGAAGATTAGCGCTGTCAAGAGGCAGGTTAGCGATCTCCCTTTCTTAATTGATGAGTCTGCGCTCTTCCTTGGCAGCCGTTCATAAGCGCTATCGTCCATGTAAGTTCGATAATCGTAAAGAAAAGTGGCTATTTTTGTGTCAATTTTTAGACTTAAGTTAGGGTTTGAATTTTGGGTCTTTTAGGCGTGTTTACAGGTTTGATTAGAGAGATTTGGGGGTGAAATGTTGCTGCCGAAGAAGATTTGCAGTCCTCTTGACTGATTGTTGAAGATGCACTTTATTTTCTGTGAGTATATACTCTTCACAAATCTTTAAAATTTTTGTTTTCTGTTGTTGCTGAAAGGAATATCATAGAACGGATTATAAGCAAAAGATTTACACAGTTTTGTTAGTATTTGTTATTTATTTATTTGATGATAAGTTGATCTCTCTTATGTGATTTTAGTTAAATAAGATATGGATTTTCTTAAAGATCAAAGTTTATTTGCTTATAATTTGTGACTTAAGTTTAGTGTATTATTTTGTGGGTCATTTCTTTCGTCCTAATTGTTTCTTTTTATGATTTCTATGAGGCTGTTTCTTTGTTGATACATGTAGAATAAGTTTAGTCTAAGTTCATGTCTTTGCTTTTGGATGCCGCTTTCGTTTTTTGTTGTGAGTCGAATTCATTCAAAATATGATTTTTGTTGATCGCAAAGTTGAAAATCTTATTATGTTTTGGCATTCTTCTGAAAGTAGAATTCATGTTCATATTTTACTCCTTTTTTATTCATTTGTGCAGCAAATTGAAATTAGTTTTATGCGTGGTAAAGTTAAAGCCATAAGGTTTTCTGTTATAAGAAAGGATAAACAATTAAGAAGTTTGAATGGTTCTAATGTGCGGATTTTGTAAAAACAATTACCCTGCTCCATCCTTTCTATTCGGTTAAATTTCTTGCTTTGTGTGCTAATATTAACTTCATAATCCTTACAGGAATCAAGGAACTCTTACTGAAGAATTGTTCAAGTGAGTGTAGTTGGCATTAAAAGTAACCGTCACATGTTTTATTTTGATAGCAATGCTAGGTATTGATAAAATTAGATCTTAACTGGATATTGAAGTAGCTTAAGTTGTGAATTATATTAATAACGCTCTTCTGAATTAGATATCTGATAGTTGAAGTGGTGTTGTGTTTAGTTTTTTGGTCTTTAAGTTGAATGTTATTAGGGTGCTAATGTTTTTTTCCTTATTTTTGCAGACTCTTGTCTAGTCAGAGTTTTACTTTTTTCATCGCACTGCTTATCTGTGAGTTATCTCTAACCCTTTTTAGAACATTCAATTGGCTTCCCAGGTTATGAAATTAGGATTGTGAGAGATAAAATTTACAGTTGGGTAAATTAGAACTATGCTAATTTGGGTATTATATATCCGGAAACTGTTAGTGGTACTGACTACTGATATGGATTTAAACAAAGAAAAGAATTACGTATGTTTATAAGTCTCTTCTCAACAGAATCACATGAACATGAAAATGATGACAAATTCTCAGTTATATACATATCAGGTAGCCATCATGTATTTTGAGTGGTGTTGTGGTTAGACTGGGTGCACTATATATATAAACATAATATCCTCAACTTTGTTTATATTAAACTGTTTTCCTTACAGCAGAGTTGTGGTCAGAGAAGATGAGAGGGGGGCATTTATTTAAGAAGAAGAAGACAATGAAACGAAGAGATACCACTCTACTTGGCCAACCATGCAATGAACAATATTGAACAACATTGCTATGAGGTACGAATTAACAACCTACAAATGCAAAACAAAGAACATTTAGTAGAATAGAATAGCAAAAGAGACGAATTATAAAAAAATAACCAAAACAACCCGTTTTCCACCGACGTTACATTTTATTCACGCCGGTGAAAGCAACAAAGGTCAATCCTTCCGGCGGTACATTTTCTTCCCGCCGGACTCAAAGAGAAAAGTCAATGGTTCCGGCGGTACATTTTCTTCCCGCCGGACTCAAAGAGTGGGTTGTGAACAAAAAAGATGGCACAAAATTTAAATTGCTAATGACTTACACGGTGTAGGAAATGACGGGTAGGGGGGGTGAACAAATGAGGCCTCCATGCCTTTATATATGATCACAAAAATGTTATGAATTAATTAAAATGAGGTTGCAAGAACTTGAAAGGGTCATGATTATTGCATTGTTTATTGCCTATTAGTGCATAGAAATCCAAAAGGCTATTGTTATTAACCTATTTATTATGATGCTTTATTATAGAGTTATTAGTGAAGAAATTGCAAGAATTTGAAGAGATAGCGGTGTGTTAATGATTCTTTATGTAATTCATTTACGGATTTAGCTTATTATTAATATTGTTTATTATTTGTATTTATGACATCATGCTTAACCATGCAATACATTATGCTTTGTTTGTTGTACATTGTATTTATGATTTCACATTTATGAAGGTGCAAAATAGTGTCATTGCTTAACTTTTTTATATATATAGATTGTTATTATTATCATTATTACGAACCCAACATGCGTGACATTCAATACCACCGTTTATTATTATTATTATTATTATTATTATTATTATTATTATTATTATTATTATTATTATTTTATTAGTATTTTTAAGTATAAATATTATTGTTATTATAATAATTATTGTTATAGTTATTATTTTTGTTATTATTATGATGATTATGATTATTATTATTATTATTATTATTCTTATTATTAATATTATAGTTATTATTATTATTAATAATATTATAATTATTATATTTAGTTATTATTTTTGTTATTATTATTATTATCATTATTATTATTATTATTATTATTATTATTATTATTATTATTATTATTATTATGCATTATTATTAACTCAACATACGTGACGTACAATACCATCGTTTATACTCTCATTATGATGATTATTATGATTATTACTATTATTATTATTGTTATTATAATAATTTTTATTATTATTACTATAACTATACTTATTACTTCCAAATACAGTTATTATTATCATGCAATATTATTAACCCAACATACGTGACGTACAATACTGTCGTTTATACCCTCATTATGATGATTATTATGATTATTACTATTATTATTATTGTTTATAATAATTTTTCTTCGTCTTAATATTATTATCATTATTATTATTATCACTATAGTATAATAATAATTATATTATTATTATTATTATTATTATTATTATTATTATTATTGTCAAAATTATTATTTTTATTATTCTTATTCAAAAACTAAAAATTAAAGAAAAAAGAAGAAGCTAATATTCACGTTTGGACCTAAGTGTGAGGCATAATGCATGAGAAATCCTAAACAGAACAAAAGAGGTACACTGTCATACTTGAACTTCAGACTTCGAGGCTTCGTTGTCACTTTAAGAACCAAACGTGACGGTTAGAGTGATGGTTTCAGGTCTGGCAGCAATTAAGCTTATCCATCACCTTCAGGGTAAAGTTTTATGCCCGTATACATACACACACTGACTCGTATGGTATCAAAATGACAAAATAAAAAAGAAACTTAATAGATGTTCATATATGCATACATATAGCCATATGGATACATGCCTATATAAAAATACACTGAGTATGATTGTACGTATTACATGCATATACACATACACACACAAATATATACACACACACTATCAATACAAATAGATTAGGAGTCTGCTTCGAGCTCCATTTATCAACAGGTGGAACAGCTCCGATGGGCATCTTATCAGAAACAACTTGCTGAGCCATCTGGAAAACAATTTCATTGATTTTGAGCTGAAGCAGATAAGGTGGGTTGAGACAGGTACTGACCCTGCTACTGGTGAGCCCATGGGAGAAGCACGGAGACCACCTACCAAGCGCACTAGAGTTATAAATATGTTGGATGAAATTCAAGATGGCACTTTAGTCAAAAACTTTGACTGCTGGTTTTATGATCCAACGACACACGAGGTGGTGGTGCTCTGCAAGAGTATGAGGCAGTTTCGTTTTTATGATCCGGTTGATTTGCTCAGATTCGGAGAAAGAGATATCAAGTTGCTTGCCTCACAGCCTATACTTGGTGATGAAAATGATATGGAGAATGCTGTGAGGGTAGGTATCTTTCATGGGACTGCAGAGCGGATTGTAGCAAACAAATGGTGGTCGAACAACACATTGAATACTTTCAGATTCGATCTCCTGCTGCCATAGAAGAAAAGGTCAAATGTTTCATGCCTAGGGGAAGATTGTTGGGCTAGGCTTATTTAAGGCATGAACATTTGTTAATGGGCTAGTTTTATTGTTTTGGGCTTATTAGATATTGGGCTTAATTTAGTTTACTATTGGGCCATGTGGGCCATTTTATTGTTTATGATTGGGCTCATTCATGTTTATGATTGGCCTTGTAGTTGTATGAGGTGGTATAAATACCACCTCATGTTCACGATTTTAGCAAGCTTTTCAATACTAATTCCAAGTTTACGATTTCTTTGTGTCTACTTGTTTACGATCAGCTTCAATAGTAGTGATTATTCATTCAAGACTTCATCTTTCTCATAGATCTAGTCTCTTCTACTACTATTCTTCTTGAATCAATCACCTACGAGGATTCCGCACTCGTTTGTGATAGAATGTCGTGATTAGTTGTTGATCTCGGACCTACAATTCCGATTCGCAAACTTTACATGCATCCACAAGCAGATGGAGATTTTAAAAGAATACAAGATTTTGGTGGTGATGAAAGAAAACTCTATGAGCTTGACGAAAAGGCATATGGTTATCTAACAATGGCTCTGCCTACTGAGTTGTTGCATCAGTTTAGTACTTGCAAAAAGTCAAAACAATTATGGGATGCATTGTCTGCTAGATGCGAAGGAAATGATCAATACAAGAAGAGTAGAAGAAAAGTGTTGAACAAAGAATTTGAGAATTTTCAACATTATGATAAAGAAACTATTCCTGCACTTGTATCCAGATTTTCACATCTGATTAGTGAAATGAAGGTGGTGAACATTGAAAAGACTGAGAAGGAATTAAAAGAGAAATTAATGGAAGCATTACTAGAAAAGTGGGAAAATTATGTTTTGTTGCTTACTCATGACAAAGATTATACTGCATTATCATTTCATGATTTAACCGGAAAACTTCATGCTAGAGAGATGGAAATGATGACTTCAAACAAGGCTACTGCTACTTTGCAAAATCCTGAATTGTATCATGGTGAAAATACAGCAAGTATGAATGCTAAAGCTAAACCAAGTTTGAGTTCTGCACCAAGTACAACGTTCTTGACTGGAATTTCTGATAATTCGGAAAGCAAGTCTTCACAGGGTTGTAGTTTTACAATTCCAAATTTTTCAAATCAGAATGTCTTTTCTGTTGAATCAACAGAAGATTGTGCTAAAATGATTTCGGCCTTGATTTCATCATCTTTTGGTTCTATTATTAAAAATGTTGTTGATGCAAAGTTAACCAGTGAGGATCTTGATGCTCTTGATGATGATCAACTAACTGAATTGGATGAATCTTAGCAATATGCTATGTTGTGCAAAAGATCTAAGAGATTCTTTAAGAAACATGGAAGGAATATTTCTGGTGATAAATTGGGTTTTGACAAGTCCAAATTAAAGTGTTACAAATGTTCACAACTTGGACATTTTGCTAAAGATTGTCATCAGGCACATGCAAATAAGTCTGGTGTTCCTCTATCACCAAAGCCTGGTTTTACTCAACCATCTACTAGTAACACAAGCAAGACCACAACTTTGATGGCTCAAAATGATGGTGTTTATGATTGGGATCAACATTTTGGATACGATACATCAGCATTAATTGTCACACATGACCAAGATGATTATTATTCTGATTCTAGTTCATATGATGCTACTGAAACGGAAAAGTTTGAATCTAAGATTGAAGCTTTGATGAAAGAAAAATAATTTTTGGTGGAGGAAGTCAAGAGAGTTACTTCTGATTTCAAAATGATTAATTCGAAGTTGGGTATTTCTAAGGAAAATGAGAAGGAATTGGTTATGAAGAATGAATGTTTGCTTAAAGAGATTAATTTGCTGAATGAAGTTTTAGAAATTTCTAAGCAAGATAAAAGGGAGGTTGAAGCTGCAAAAGCCAAGATTTGTGAAGAACGGGATGAGTTGGTGAAAGATGTAAAGAAATGGAAGGATGAAGCGGAAGATACGGCTAATGATTTTCAGAATTTATTTGACAAATCCGAGATCAAGCTTGAGTTGCTTACTCAGAGTGTTGAAGAGTCTGCTGCTAAAATTGAAGCATATCAAGTTGATATGGAAAAGTTGTTGGAGGAGAAGCGTGAGTTGATTAGTGTTAACAAAGTTCAAGCTGCAAATCTGGAAATTCAAAAGCGCAACAAGGATAAATTGAAGAAGGAGTTACATGAAGGACTTGATAATCTGCGTTTGCAAAAATTTGAAACTCACAAAGTTGCGAAGAGATTAATTGCAAAAGAAAAGGAATTCGCAGAAGCTCAACAGCAAATTTCTGATCTTAAAATTCAAGTTCTCGATGCTAATCGTTTACTCAACAATGTTTCAAATTCTCAAGTTTTCACAAGTTTCTTAGCTAATGATGCTAATTTTGAGAAAATGTTTGATAAAACTGCATCACCCCCTGCTCATATCAAAGAAGCTTTCAAAGAAGTGAAGGAACAAGTTGATGAATTTGATTATTCAAAAGTTTCATCATCTACTGCTTCCGTGGAAGAAGTTGTTGAAAAGAAGAAAAACAAGAGGCATAAGAAAAGGAAGGAAAAGAAATCCGAAGTCTCTCCTGCACCGAAATTTGTATATGGTTCATCTTCTGCTGATAATGAGAAGTCGGCTACTTCTAGTAACAAGATCCAGACTCAACCTGAGTTTGATGAAAAGATTTTTTATGATCAAAAGAATGTAACAGAAGTAAAAGCTGAATTTTCTCGATTAGCAAAGAATGGACATTGTTCATCTGAGGAGAAGATTTTTGGAAAGCGTGAAGGTTTGGGTTTTCACAAGATGCAAAACAAAGTTGAGAAGGTTACAGCATCTTCATCTCATGATTTGAAGAAACTGAAGCTGAAACAAGTGAAGAAGGAAGTTTTTCAAGCGGATAAAATTCAACCCGAACGATTTTACAAACTCAAGGGTTCGGATCAATTATTTTCTGACAAAGAATTTCCACTTTATTGTGTTGATGCTCGGGAGATTGCCGAGGTATTTGTGAAAGCAACCAATTCTTCTGAAAGTTCTCAATCTCTAAGCCCTACATCTAAATGGGTACATGATCATAGGCATCAGGTATATGATTCTCACTCTGATCATGTTAGAGATATTCATGTGTGTTCTTCGCAGGTACATCACAGATGGGATAAAACGACAAGAATTTGTTATATTTGTCGTCGCCCGGGGCATATGACAAAAGATTGTCCATCACCTGCTGATTCACCTCAAAGATTTCATAAGAAGTCAGTTTTTGGTAAACCTGCCACCACAAAGTTCGTTGATGAACAAGGCAGAGTTTTTGATGAAGATAAACCTACATTCTTTCATTTGTTTCATCGAAAACTTAATTACCAAAACAACAACAATAGAAACCTAAGGTGGTTTCTAAGCAAAACAAGGACACTGGTCGACCAGAAGCAATTCGCTTCGGGTCATTTATGGACTAATTCGTTTGACCAGTGTGCAGGTACTTCTAGAAGACATATTGACAATTGTCTAGTTGTTGATGGAGGAGTATTCTGCTTAATTTAAATATTCATGATAAATCTTTCTAACCTGCAAATTTTCTGAATTCTAAATCTGCAAATTATCCGTGTTGATTGATCACTTTTCTTTGTTTATAAGTTTTTCTCAAAAAAAACCCAAAAATAGAGTCTCGTTTTTGTGTAAAATGAAAATCCAAAAATAGAGTTTTCATTTTAAGGGGGAGAATTGTAAGTAAGGGGGAGTAATTGAGATAATGCATGTTATGGGGAGAAAGTGAATACATGCCAAATATATAATGAAGGAAGGTGAATACATGCCAAATATATAAAATTGTGAGAAATTGATCATTGGGAAATGATGGTACATTGGCTTACGTATCTGACTCATGAATAGAGTAAATGAAAGAGCTATAAGATCAGTGTTTGATATGCTTGGTAGGCTCGGCAAATCAGAAAGTATTCAGATGTGATATACACTAAATACTAATGCTTGACCATGTGGATAACATCTTGATGCATATTTCATGACACAAAATAAAAAATAAGTGTGAATTTCAAAATGAGAAGTCACTGTGTATACATGTGTTCATTGTGCAAAGATTTAAACTTGTTTGATTTTCTTTATTTTGTCAAACGATCGGATTTTCTCTGTTTATCGAAAGATCAACTTGATCGTTGTTCGTTTGACGTTCTGCTTTATTTTCTTTGGTGTTTCGTATAACTCATCGGACTTTCTCTGCGTGTACGGGAGTACCGACCTGATTGTTGTTGAGTTATACAATTTCAACTTGTTTTATTTTCTTATTTTGTTAAATCCGAGGCCTTATCTGCGTATCGAAAGATCGACCTTAAGTTAGATGATTTAACGTTCTTATTTCTTTTTGCATGGAACACAGTTGACTATATCATGAAAATATTATGCATTGTGAAAAATCACAAGTGCTGTCACACAAAAGGAAAAAGAAAGAAAAACTGAAAATGTCTGATTATGTCTGATAGTGTGGGATACACTGGTCAAAGCAAATATAATCAATACCTTAACATATCCAGGTGTTATGAGTATGATTATGCCTGAGTTTAAGTTGGACAAATTATACCAGCAATCAGCATGACTTATGTGCTTCGATTAATTGAAATTGAAGTGCAGTTAAGTGCGTTATGTTCAATATGATCCTATATAGTGATCTTTCTCATACCAAAAATAGTGTTTGTTTCTGTATTGCAATTTCATCTCATTTCAGAAAAGAACAAAAAGATTTTTTGATGTGTTTTAGCATAAACTTTGAAAAACCAAAAAGATTTTGTTTCTGCTTTATTTTCGATCTGATCAACACGTGATACAAATCATTTTCAAATTCATATCTTGGAGTCTCGAAGAGACGTTTTGCGCCAGGATTATTTTAAATGTTTGAGCAGGTTGCTATGTGCAAGATATCACAACTTCAAGTCTTCTGAAGATGTTGATGAAAGACCAGAGATACACTAAAATGTCATCAAGTATTCAAGATCAAGTTACGATCGAGTTGAGGAAGAGTTTGTTTGAAGATTCATTTCTTTGAACAAACGAATTCTACACTTGAGGGGGAGCTTGATTGAAGATACAAAGTTGATGATATTGAAGAGATACTGCACACGACGAGGGGGAGTTTGTTGATACCTGATATGTGCGTCGTGTGAAGTATCAAACAAGATCAAGATCATGTCAAACTAGGTCTTGCCGAACTAGGTCCGAACCTGAAGTTCGGACTGGCCGAACCTGAGGTTCGGCCGAAGCTCGGACCAGCGGGTATATATAGGTGATTGGTCTTTGTAATTGTAGGGTTCTGAGGGTGTGATATTTCTTAAGTGTGTGTTTTCAAGGTGTTTCTCTGTGTTGTGTTTCTGAGTGTTTCACTGATTGTAATTGTTCATTTTGATCAATAAAACAATCGGTTAATTACGTTTTGATGTCCGATTAGCTAGATCGAGTAGACGATCCGATGCTCACGCATTTTCATAGGCAGACCACCAATGTACTTTTCAATGCACCGTTGTGTCGAGAGGAGTGAATCAGGTAACAGGAGTTTCAGTTCTTGGTAACGATCGATATAGGCTTGGCTTTCTCCACTTTCTTGTTCCAGATCGTGAAATTCATCTTCTAAATTCTTCATCTCACTACGTGGGCAGTATTCTTCCTTCATTATATCTTTGAGTTGATTCCAAGGCAGGGCTAGAGCGTTTTCAGAACCGCGAAGTCGTTTCTCGCCATTCCACCAGGTAAGTGCTTTCTTGGTTAGAGAGTTGGTTGCATGACGGACTTTTAAATTCTCAGGACAATCACTGTTGGTGAAAGTATTTTCCATACCCTCAAACCACTGAAGTAGACCGGTAGGCCCTTCAGATCCAGTGAACTTGGGAGGGTTACAGGAGTTGAAGTGTTTAAAGGAACAAGTGGTGGCAACACCATGATGGATAGGATTAGCGGTTAGGTTTTGATGAAGTTACAGCACCATCTCTAGGACGACCTTTGCCATTTGTTTAGCAATTAGTGAGGCCATCTTGCGGTTTAAGTTGTTCTTGCGTTGTCTGTTGAAGTGGATCGACATTCTAAAGAGTGAGGCCATCTTGCGGTTTGAGTTGTTCTTGCGTTGTCTGTTAAAGTGGATCGACATTCTAAAAAGAAGGAATGTTCGTGAGATAATGGATAAGGCAAGGCTGATATGAATTCATAAATCATGAGGTTTTAAATAAGGGATAGAGAAGAAATCATATTGTTTTAGTAAAACATAATGGAATGGCCTTCGTTTCTCGATTGAGAAACTACAACCCGTGACTAATCAGAGTTAATTGGGATCCGTAGCAGTAAATGACATGCTTTGGCCTAATAGGTTCCAACATTCTCACCAAAGACTTCTAGGTAGGCATTCCGGTCCACACGGCTGATCAGGTTATATACGCAATGCCTGCCTAGATAGATCTCCGGCTACCGATGCCTTCCCCCTTCCAGTTACTACATGTCTACTGCTAGGAACCTAACTCCGACGGAATTTTCAAAATCAAAATTTTCAAAATCTAAAATGGAACGTAAGGTACCATTACTAAGGATAGAGGCTAGGAAGCCAGAAGGGATTAGTGTACACGTGGGTGTTAAGTGTTAACGCAAAGGTGAGATCTAAGAGAGGCAAGTTTAAGCAACATCTAAAGACATAATATAATATAATAGGCATGCAGGCATGAGTTAATCATGTAGGACACCTAAGGCATATAGTCTAGGTTATCCAGTTCTAATAACCTAGATCCCTATAGCCAAGGCTCTGATACCAATCTGTCACACCCCAACCGACGGCGGAATTTGTCGGGGCGCAATGATTGTCCAGATGCACATGACAACTAAATTAAGTTGTAATACTTAAACATGCCCCTTTTCATTAATCAATTAAAGATATTGTACAAGAATATTAAACATGCAGTAATACATAACAAACTTATTTAAAGTCCTTATTCTAGGTCCATCAATCCTAGCGTGATCATATCAAAGCTCTAGTATAAATTCCTGCAACATGTATAAAATCAAGTGTCAACTACAAAAGTAGTTGGTGAGTAAACACAAGTTTATAGAACATATTTTTAATACATGTGATATATGTGATAAGAAATACATTCAGATATACAGTCATTCAAATAACAAACCTTCAATCACAATGGATAACATAGTTTCATCACATAGAGGTAGATCGATACATACAATAGCATTGTTTCCTCATCCAGAGGTAGATTGTCAGTCTTAACATGTAGAAATTCCCAATAAACAATTCCACATAGTATTCATTCAATCAACACATAATCGCATAACGTTTAGAGAAATGATTTTGAATAAAGATACATGTTACACCCCAAAAAGGTTAAAAGATATGGAGGTATGATTTATCACAAGTCGGATTATCATTCAAATGAATCACCATTAGTAATGATAATATGAATTGGATAGTCATATTCCATTTTAAAAGAGAGGGGAATGTAGTGAATACTGACGTGATAAGTAGATCAGTTACGAGGGATAGAACCAGTTTGCGAGAGATAGTAACCCGGAGATTATCCTCAAAACGTGGGACTGCAGGAGATCAGCCTCTAATTCCTTTCCGTTTGGTCGAACTTTGCAGAACAAGGTTCGGGTTTAAAGAAAGGGTTTTTTCGGACTTGATTAAAGGAATTAGCGAGTTTCTAAGCTGTAATCGATCCTCTATTTATACTGGGAAGGGTCGCAGGAGGGTATAGCACATGTAACAGTGAGTAATCGATGAAAAACGACACGTAGGGGGCGAATTTGTGGATCAAAATCGGACTAACATGACAAAACTTGAAGAACAAGCTGTTGGGGTACGATGCAGGCCGCATGGCTTGGTGTGGGTATGGCATGCGGTCCGCATGCCGTGATTATTGACCATACTTTGGCAGATTTACAGTTTTGGTCCCTGAACTTCTATTTTGTGCGGTTTTAACCCCTAAACTTTGAGAAACTTAATATTTTAAGCCCAAAAATAGTTTAGAATAATTTCTCATGGTTCCTAAGTCTCAGGACACGCATAACGAGGTAAAAATACGTATTTAATATATATATTTTTTATTTTCTTATTATTCGTTCGTTCTCATTTTAACTCGTTAGCCTCTAATATTTTACGAGCAACTTATAATGACCTTATAGAACATTGAGGAAGATTAAAATATGATTTTTGAAATTTACGAGGTTTCCGGTTATTAACGGTTTTGCACAAAAAACGGTAAATTCATTTGTTTGCGTTTTAACTAACAAAATAGATCTATAACTTAACCAATTAGTTTTTAATGTTATAAAATGATTGTAGGACATTTAAAATTATATATTTTGAAATATAAACCCCGAGATTCCCGGTAAACGATAAATCGAATACCGATATTGCGTAAAACCCAAAAATTGCTTTATTTTTTTTTAATCAAATAGTTTCCCCAAAAACCTTGTAAATTTATTATTTTGTATTCAAAAATGATTATGGAATATCTCTAACATTATTTAAATGTATAGTTTAGACAAATTCTTCTGGAAATCGTTAAATCAAAACTCAATTCATGACAAGTTCAAATTCGGGTCGGGTTTTGTGAATGGGTCGGACACGGATGTTACACGTAGTCTCCTTTGACACCTCCCTAAGAAGACGATCTCCAAGGCACAAAATAATTGCGTTATGAGCCTTCTCGAGTGTAGTCTTCCACTTCGCTTCTTCGATTTCATCCGGTCGATTTGCTTCACCTGATAAGGCATCTGCAAGTTCTTGATGAACTAACAGAGCCTTCATCTTGACTCGCCACAAGTTAAAATCGTTCCTGCCATCGAATTTGTCGATTTCAAACTTCGATGACACCATGATTGCGGAAGAAACAATTTGCCCCAAATTGCAGATGAGATCTCCGATTGACGAGCTCCAAACGAAGCTCTGATACCAATTGTTGTAAACAATTAGAGAATTGAAACAAAGGAAACCAAATTGAAGCTTCCAAGAATCATCTTATTGAAACTGGAAACGATTACAAGAAAGGAATAAGAAAAAACGGAATCACCCGGACTAGAAAACCTAACCCCTATATATAAGCCTCCAACGGCTATTAACTGAACACCAATAATGCTAACTACCACCCCTGAACTATTACAGAAATGTCACTATCTACCCAAACATTATGACCTGAATATTAAGCGTAAAAGAATTACACTTTAACCCCTCAAACTTCTTATGCTTTGTCAAATCAGCACTAAACTTCACTTCTTAACTATTTGCAAGCTTCTTAACTAGAGATTATGACTTCACTATCAACAGTTAGGAAGATGGGACGAAGTGGAGATGCATCATGGGGGTGGCGTGGGAGGACTTCATATGGTGAAATTAATCACCGCAGGGAATAAGAACGGGGATTAACAAGGCTAGATGGTGGTACAAACTTTGGTTAGCACTTGTTTCTTCATTGCTTCTTCGATCGTGTTGTGAAGTGTAACGAGCAGGGTCCACATATCCACAAAGGGTATTATTGTCATTTCATTAGAAAATGAGATATATGCAATTGTGTTTTTACTATGGGTATATATGCAATTAGGATTAAAAATAAGGGGAAATATGTAATTCTCCCTTTTTTTTTAAACGATTAACAAATAACGCATTGACCTCCACAAAAAGTCTATTGGATAAACGAAGCTCTTTACAGGAGCCCAAGCCAGCAGTAGTTGATGAGCCCATTCTAGAGAAAACCCACATCCGTGAGCGGTTGGGTGGCCGGGTGGTAAAACCTATTGGGCTCGGAGATCGAACTTGTGACCTTTAAGTCCTAAGTCTCCCCCTCATTTCCAGCTACCACTAGGACAAGTCATAATGGTTGTCAACACATTCTAATGAACAGGGATTTTTGAAGGATACAAGGTTGACGGCAATCAACATTCTAACATAAATACACATTCGAAGGAGTAATTTGAGTGCGGAGAAACCCCATGGAAACTAGTCGTTTGGTTGTTTCGATTCTTAGAATATTATTTTTTCTAGTTTTAAAACTCATTTACACCATGTCCCATTTGCGTGTAGGCCTAGGGTGTCTTGATCGAGGTGGTTAGATCATTTAAGCAGCTTTATGTACTTTGACTATCCGTGCTTCAATTTTGAATTGTTAGGGGGCGTTTGGTTCGTGGATTGTAATGGAACTGAAATTGCAAAGTTTTCATTTTAAAGTTGTGCTTAGTTGGTTTATGGACAAATTTAAATTGGAATGAATTTATTTAATCAAAGGAATATGTGACCATGTAACTTCCCTTCATTAAAGTGAAACATTTATAAGGAATGTTGACATAGTACTAAATTCCATTGATTAAAGGATTCCATTGCATTTCAAATTCTTCGTTACCCAACTAAGCACAACTTTAAAATAAAAACTTTACAATTCCAATTTCATTACATTCCACGAACCAAACACCCCCTTAGAGTATTTAGAATGTGCAGTCCTGGGTATTCTAATTTTTTATATTTGTGGGTAGTGATTGTATGATTAGGTCATTCTGAGGATTTTAGTGTGTTTAGACTTTAGATTATTCAGAGTCTAGATGTTTTTTTTTTTTTTTGTCTTTTTTTTTTCTTTTTTTTTTTTTGTGACTAGCTGCTTGTTAATTTTAATTAAATTTCGTTATTAATACTCCAAATTGTTTTCGTTTGAATGATTGAATATTTAAGTTTTCATAAAGGACCGATGTTTATTATCTAATTAATTGGTGTAAGTTGTACAGATTTAAGAAAAGCTTTAAACTAGTTTCAAAATTCTTTATTAAAATCTTATTTAGAACTTTTATTCGGTCTATAACAATTAACAACTTTAACACTAAAAACAGCTACTCAATCTCCTAAAAATTTGCCCACTTTTTTATTTACGCTAAATCTACACACAACCCAACATTATAAGTATAAGCCTATACGTCTCATATAGGAAAACAAAAATACACCCCTTGAATTTAATTTAAGGAAATTCTGTTTTTTCGACACTATACGCCCGTAGAGGGTTATACGCGACATATAGCCCTTTACTGACAATCTCGTATTGATCTGTCATACAACCTCATATTGAATTGTATCATATAGGCCGTGTATAGAGGTGTGAATCTTGAATGATGGTGTATCCCGAGGAGGACCCTCTATTTATGAAATTATATCTTGAAGTTGATTGAGTGGGGTAGCTATTTGAAGCAACAAGTAGTTTGTAAGTCAATTGATCTGTCAATCATGTTTTTTATCTACTTTAATTCATCATCATATAGAGTTTTTTTTTTTTTATTTTTATGTTCATTGAAATTCTTTCACTTTCCAAGCACTGTGTAGTTTAATCTTCCGTCAACATGAATATGCCCCATTAACATTAAGAGGAGTGAGACCATAAGTGGAGCTACCACTTGGATATAAATGATGACATAAATATTTGAATGTGACACTTTTTTTATTTTGTGTTTATGACACGAACTCTCTCAACTGGAATTTAGATATCTTATCTTATTAATTACATTTATAAAAAATGGATACTTTTGTGAATTTTGTATAAATATTTGGTTTAGATTGGTCAATTTATAATATTTTGCACAATTTGTGAATTTGATTGAGACATAGTATGAAAGATTATCTTTTTAGTTATTGGAAGAAATAAATTATTGATTTTTAGACTCTAAGTAAACATATAGTAGATATATTAAGGACTAAAATGATGCGACATCAAAAGCTATTTTTAATCTCTAAAACATCTTATTAGAAATTGACTTTTCATGAAACTCGAATCTTATTAAAAATTCTTGGACTGAAATGTGAAATAAGGTTATGTTTTATCTATCTTAAAATGGTAGACGTCCCTAGGGCTGTTCACGATCCGAACCGAACCGAACGGACCTTTGCTCGTGTTTGGTTCGTTTACAAACCGAACTGAACCGAACCGAGCATTTTTTCAACCGATCCAAAATCGAACGAGCGACTTTCGATCCGAGTATTTTTCGAGCGATCACCGAGCAAATTTCGAGCGTCGCAGAACAAAAAGGAAAGTGACGTGGGTGGTGATCTAACATAACACTTTCATCCATGTTTCCAATTTGAACACATTTTGTCCAATAACTAACACACTAATCTTGTTTGTATTTTATTAGACCAACTAACACTAATATGAACTGATATAATTTTAATGAATGCACTCTTTCTTTTTTACCATTCCCTTTGTGCATGTCCTCGATGTTTACAAAATTTTCCGAATATTTTCCGAATAAAAGATTATATTTATAAGAGAAAATATCAATATGGTGGTCTTAGACATATAAGTTAGATATGAAACTAATTAAAACGATAGAGTTTTGATCAAAATCATTCAAATTTGAAATTATTCCTTATTTCCTTTTATAAATCCATCAATATGAAATATGAAATAATTCCAATTGTAAATAGTTTTTCAATTAAAACTATGTCGTATTAATGAGTTTTACATCTAAGTTAGATATCTACCAGCCACATATTCATTTTCCCATTTATAAATTATAATACTATATAAATTAATTTTATCCAATTAAGAATTTTTATTCGAACATATCCCTTGAAGCTAAGTTGCACCATCTCCATGTGCATTGATATACATCTCCTACTTGTTAGATAGCGAAAGAAAGAACCCAACAAGCAATAAATTCCATGCATTAATACTAGCTTGTTACCAAAAAGGGTAATTCTAAGGGTACATAATAATAATTATTCTTTAAAATATATTTAATAAATCAAATAAAAATATATAAATAAAAAGGATCACGAGCCAGCTCGAGCTCTATTTCAAAACTTGAGCTTAGATCGGCCTCGTTAAGGTTCGGCTCGTTTCGAGTTTTTTATCGATTCGATATCGGGTAGCTCACGAGCGGCTCGACCCGTTTGCACTCCTATTTGGAGCAATTTGCCTAGAGTTGGGCTTGGGCAAGTGGTTTTCGACTTTTCCCAACTGTGGGTTTCCTATTCTGTGGAGTTGGCCGGTCCCCCCCCCCCCCCCCGCCCCGGTTTTTTCGGCCATAGTGCTAATTTCTACGATTTTTGAAATTTTATATATATATATATATATATATATTAAGGACCGCCCCCCGAGATTAGGATCCGTTACCCCCCCCCCCCCCCCCAAAAAAAAAAAAAAATTCGCCCAAGCTTCGCTAGTGCCGGTCACCAAACTTTATTACTTAAACAGAAGAGTGATTTATTTGCCAGTAAGTGATCCAGATATACCCGGGTCTTTGTGGTCCAAAACAAAAAAAAAATACTAGCTTGTTAGTCCAAGTAAATATCATGATCACGACACAAATGACGACCAAAACCAAAACCACAACCACAAAGTGAAAAATGGAACATAGAAAGAATCTTCATGCTATATATCCTATTCCTATTTTAAGTGAAGTGAAACAAATCTACTATGATCTCTACTCATATAAGTGGTTGAAATAGTCGTATATATCCCATGATCGATAACGTAAACGTGTGGTAGAGATCGGAAGATTCAAAGAAACATCGAAAGGAAGAGAGATTGCGATGTTAATACCCAAGAAGCATTAATCTACTTTATTACAAACTAGATTTCGCGACCCACGTGTTTCCGTAGGGGATAACGCAAGCACATAAATTAAACTGTCGAATTTCTATAATGCTACGTAAAAAACGAAAATAAAAAAAAACATTTAAGGACCAAAACGAATATAAAAATTATACGTTACACGACTGTATATAAGGAAATCTATGTGTGCCTATTACACCATCAAAAATACATAAACTCAGTGGCGAAGTTTGGGCCGAAAGACTGTTGGGTTGAAAGTCATGGGTTAAAAAATGATGAGGCCGGACTAAGTATTTAATTTTTTTCGGACTTGACGTGTATAAATTTACACTACGGAGCGGAAAAAACGGATAGGGCTCGGGCCCTTCTGCCCGTGCTAAGCTTCCCCCTCCATAAACTCATTTGATAAACTCATATGACTTTACCAGTTATACGACAAATGAAATAAAATATTATTCACCATGCTCTCCTTCAAATTAACTAAATTTACAAAATTATATTGTCACTCAACTTATGTTTTAATAAAAAATAAGTATGTTTTAAGAGTAGTACATACCCCAATCAAAATAATTAAACATAAAAAAAAAAAACACACACACACACTCACAAATATACCTTTTCGGTATTCAACAATAATTTTTTTAAACGGCTAAATTCATGACATTTGTACTTTCTAAGATTTAAACCCATAAACTTTTAGTATTTAACAACAATTAAATGTTTGGATGTGTGTTTTTCATTATTTTCAAAGAAAAAATTAACTACAAAAAATTTACTATTTGGTTACATGAATTATATTTTATTTATTGTTATTATAATCATCGACAATCAATTAATTAATTTTGTGTATAAGGGTATATTTTAAAAGACTCGTATAAAAAGCGCACATTATTCTTAGTCTTTCCATCTTGGACTACTATGATAGTGGTACTACTTTTCATCCTTGATAAGGCTAGATAAGTTGTCATTTTTTAAAGGATGACTAAATCATAACAGAGACATCGTAAGCTACATTGATAAAATTTGATTTATCGCGTTTTATTGTCTTAAAATATTTTTTTCTCAAATCTCGGGTTTTAAAGTACGGTTTATAAATATAAACCAACATAAAACATGTTTTAGCGAGTATGCATGCTAATCTTTTCATGATGAAATTGTTAGAAGCTAGGGTCTGTTTGGTAGCATTTTAATTTTATTAAGAGATTATCTCTTAATGGAATCATTATTAGTCTTACAAAAGAGAAGAGAGAAGAATATGACTTGTGATAGCATTAAGAGGTTACCTCTTAATCATTCAGCATCTCTTAAGTCTCTTAATCATTTAGAGACACCATTAAAATGACCATTAAGAGGCATTAAGAGGCTACCAAACATGAAAGATAAAGCTTATTAGAGGGCTGCTTAATATATAATCAATTTTAAGTAAAACGTATGAGTATCATATTGTATTTCTTTTCTTTATTTTAAGCTTGAGATATGTGACCACTTGTTAGAAGTTTTGTGAACACTTGGATAATCCCAGAAAATGTGTGATCACTTCCAATTGAATATTTCGATGGTTCAGTCGTTAAAATCAATGTGATACAATGTGGAATGACCAATGCAACCAGAGAATTTCGATGTAAAGATGAATTCGAACCAGTGAATTTTTCAACTGAAATCAGATTCGTATATCCAGGAGAGGAGCGTCCAAGATTAATAGTTATCTTAATTCGAATTTTATAATCAAGAATTGCTTAATTACGCATCTAGTCCTTCCGAAATTAATAAGTACACTTTCTACCAAAATAATTTTTCTAATGCCTTTTCCAGCTCGACTCGAGCCATGGTTGTGTCCATTGGACCCCGCTCTCTCATGGCTTTGCCTTCAAACCCCCGTCAATGGTTGCCCTCTTGGACCCTCACAATGGAGATTCCCTAAATTATAACCTCATCGATACGAGTATTCACCTCTGGACTCGCTCAATGTAAGTCATAAGTCACATTGATCAAAATCAAATTAATTACACTAAAATAGCAATATCACTTGCATCACTCCTTTTAATTAACTTATTACATTTATCAAACAACAATAATATGTACAAGTTTTTTTTTTTAACAAAAGGAAGGTTAATTTGTAGTTAAGTCGACCGTTAATTAAGTGTGTAAATACGTTTTCAAACAATAAACGTGTCGTTGGGGGTGTTTGGAAAAATTAGGCAACCAAGTGGTGGTTCATTGAGTGCTCAGTCTATCCATCAAACCGCGTTTACCAGACTAAGTCAGTTAGTTATTATACCAAGTGAATGACCAAACTACCCTTCATGAGACACTTTCCAACGTACTAGTTTAACAATTTGACCAAACTACCCCTCCTCACATGTCATGTTCATTAATTTGAGAAAATATCCACCTATATGCTATCTTAAATTAAGTGGAGGATAGATTTTGTAGAATGACATGTGTGGTGCCATTCATGTGTCTTTCTTTTTGTGTTTTTTCTTCTCAAATTAGTGCAGAAAGTCGAAGATATTAAAATTTTAAATAAGGAGGCAACTCAGTATATAAGTATTTCCAGAGTAAACATGATAAAATTTAACACTATTAAACAAAAAAATAAAACGGTCTGACCTACCAAGAAGATCCTCTCATGGCTAGGATACAAAGTTATAATTGAGGTTTTAACCGCTCTATAAAAGTAGCAAATTATGTGTAAGATTGTATGTTTTATCAAACGAATATTGATAAATTCAGAAATTCTTTCTATTACATTTGGTTTTTTCAGTGTTTGAATATCTCTTAACTTGACATCTGAATTTTATTTTCAGATTTTAGAGGGTCACGTTCAGAAATTCTTTCTATTACACTTGATTTTTTCAGTGTTTGGATATCTCTTAACTTGACATCTGAATTTTATTTACAGATTTTAGAGGGTCACGCAAATAGTTTCTCGTTGCATCTAGTAAAACTAAGAGTTACGATAAGATTTTGTGATACTCTACACCATAAAAATATAACATGTGAATGCGAGTTTTTGCCAACTCGGCCTTTCCTAATCCAAAACCATAACACATTGGGCACCCTAATATAAGGTTTTAGTAAACCAAATTTATAGCATGTGAATAGGAAAGCCAGATGGAACTTCGTCACAATGAAACTACTAATATAAACAAAAGACAACTTCATTGTATAAGTGGTCATACATTTTGTACAAGTTTTATGCACAAAGTACAACCCATTAAAGCACCCAATGAGTTGTACCACTTGCTTCTTTATTTGAAAGAAACTTGCTTAGTCTCATGTCACGTGACAATATCGGAGAACGCCACATGGCGAGCACTATTTTTTTTTCTCTTTATGTGGCGTTATAATAATACGACAGTTATGTGCTCGTGTTATTCCTCGACAACGACTGAGTTGCGAAATCTAGTTGAAATTAAAACCAAATTCTCAAAAAGTGAAACTATTTACTCCACTCTAACATTAACGGTCTATATAATCAAACTTTCTTAACTAATTTTAAAAGAAATGGAAAATCTAAACAGAAGGGCAATTTCGTCAATTCCCACAATTATTGCTTATCATATATTCATATTCCATTTTTCTTGTGTGTATATATAGAGAGATATATCCCACCGTTGGTTTACATTCAAATGTATGTATGTATATATCGAATTATCGATTGATTCATAGAGTGATTAACAGGATCCTTTGTAAAAGGTAGAAGAAGACAAGACGATCGGCCACCCAACTCACCCACCCACAATCTATAGATACATACATACATACATAAACCCCCGCTTAATTTTGTTTCAAATCGAAGAAATCTCCCGAATATTTCGGTTCAAAATCTCCAGAAGAAGATAAGGTATTTGGGGGTGTTTATTTCATCCTAAATTAGGGCTCCAATTTGATGGCGGAAGGGGGGTCTCGTTACTGCTCGAAGAAATCCGATGATATCTGCGGCAGGATTTGCGATGAGGTAATTTGATTTGATTGGAATTCACGAGTTTTCGATTTGCTAATTGCATTGCGGTTTCTAGGTTTAATTTCACATCAAATTCCCCTGTTTTCTGTTTAGTTTTTTTTCCCCCAAATTGGTTATGACTTATGATTAGGGATTTGTTCAAATCCAAATTTTTTATATTTCTCTTAAAATTCTTCTAACAACACACACGACTCGTTTATCTAAACGTGTAAAATGGGTTAGTGAATTGACGGGTAGTAATAATAATAATAATCAAGTTGTAAATAATAATAATCAAGTTGTAATTATGTGGTTGTAAAAAAGTGGTTAAATGATGATAGACTGTTAGTGAGTTGATCTGTTTAACTAACGGGTCAAGTAGGTCTACATGACCACGACCCGTTTAGTTAATCAGGTCAATCTAAACTCGCCCATTTTTTAACGGGTTGAATATACCAATCTAAAACCTTGTTTTTTCGTGACGGATTATAGGATTATAGATATCGTGTTGGAAATGGTCACTCTAACAAACTCATAAACTAGTTTGTAACTTGAAATCAACTCATAAATAGACAACTCAAGTTAACTACCCATTACTTTTGTTACCTTTTTAGGTAAACAAACTTACCCTCTCTCAGTTTGGTTATATCCGGAATCTTATGTGCAAGAAATATTATTCTTTTTGTTGTTACTCATTCATACATGCAAGAAGTACCAAATTACTAAATAAATAACAAAAATAAATAAGTTAGGCTCATCAAGCCAGTATTATCTTTTCTGGCTTGAGGCATTCAGCTTGTTAAAAGTTGAAAGTTGAAGTTTTCAACTTTTAACAAGCCGACCCGAGCCTAAGTAGAAGCTGGCTTGGCTCGGGTCATTTGAATGGCTTATGGACCGACTATAGATAAACAATCTTTGAGTGTTTTCGCTTACTAACGAAATGTACATTCTGATTTACAGGATCCGGGTGAATCTTCGACTATATCCCGAGTAAAATGCATTCTTCGCGGGTTAGATATAAAAACCGTAATCTTTGTGTTGGTGTTGGCACCGTTGGTTATCTTCGCGCTATACCTTCACGCTCAGAAGATCTCATACTTTTTACGCCCGTTATGGGACTCACCGCAGAAACCCTTCCACGAAATCCCGCATTATTACCACGAAAACGTCTCGATGCAAAACCTCTGCAAGCTTCACGGATGGAAAACCCGCGAGTTTCCCAGACGGGTTTTCGATGCGGTATTGTTCAGTAACGAGGTCGATCTCCTTACCGTAAGATGGCATGAACTATACCCGATCGTAACCCAATTCGTACTCCTGGAATCAAACTCGACCTTCACCGGATTCCCGAAACCGCTGGTGTTTTCCAGCCATCGTGACCGGTTTAAATTCGTCGAACCGAGGTTAACTTACGGGGTGATCCCCGGGAGGTTTAAAAAGGGCGAAAACCCGTTTGTTGAAGAGGCGTATCAACGGTTAGCGTTGGATTATCTTATAAGAAAAGCCGGGATCGAAGACGATGATCTGTTGATCATGTCGGATGTTGACGAGATCCCGAGCCGACACACGATTAATCTGTTAAGATGGTGCGACGATATACCTCCCGCGTTACATCTACGCCTCAAAAACTACTTATACTCGTTCGAATTTCTGTTGGATAACAACAGTTGGCGGGCTTCGGTTCACAGATACGAGTCAGGAAAAACAAGATACGCGCATTTCCGCCACTCGGATGTGATTTTAGCGGATGCGGGGTGGCACTGCAGCTTCTGTTTTCGGCGTGTGAGCGATTTTATCTTCAAAATGAAAGCGTACAGTCATACCGATAGAGTGCGGTTCAAAAGCTTTTTGAACCCGAGTCGGGTTCAAAAGGTGATATGTAACGGGACCGATCTTTTCGACATGATCCCGGAGGAGTATACGTTCCGGGAACTGATCGGGAAGATGGGACCGATCCCGCATTCGTATTCGGCGGTTCATCTGCCTGCACATCTGCTTGAAAATGCAGAGGAGTATAGGTTTTTGTTGCCCGGGAATTGTATGAGGGAAAGTGGCTGAAAACGGTTTAGTTTTAGTGACTTAGTGTTTATATGGTTAAATTTTGCTCACGGGAATCGTTATGGATTCATGAGGGGTGATTAATGTAAATATTGTGTGTTATTGTTTGTTAGATATTAGGAAATTTTGAATCCAGATTCATATATTTTATATTCATTTCACGACTTCTTGTGTTTGTAGTTTATTTTATTTTCGAGTGAAGCATGGTTGTTTAACAAGTAAATTACGAGAATAATCATGACAAATCTCACATAGTCACATATATAGATAAGCCATATATATACGGTTTGATGTTAGCATAATTTGTTTAACTGTATATTTTCTCCGCGTATTAATACTTTAAAATCAGAACTTTTCAACAAATTATAAATTAAATGTATATATATACACTCGTCTACACGTAAGATTCACATTTGGTATATGTTCTTCTGTTTAAGTGACTCATCAAACTTGTAAGATTTTAAGCTATATAATTTTATAAAACTATTTTGCGAATCTCTTGATTATAAAGATATTATTTTATATATCAGTAATGAAAGTTCGTTTTCGTCTGAAAAGACGTGATAATGAATTATGTGGAGCATAAAAAATCTGCGGCTTTTGTCTTTTTTTTAGTGATTTGAGGATGGCATGTCTTGTCAAGTTTGTAGATTTTAAGATATATAAATTTATAAAATTATTTTACAAATCTCTTGATCATAAAGATAATAATTTTTACCTCTATAACAAAATTTCACTGTTAACTAGAAAGTTTGGTGATAAGAGTTCAAAGATTTTTTAAATGCTATTTACATTCAAATCTGATTATTTTGGGGACTTAAAATAGACGAGATTTTGCTGTTATAAAGAACTAACAAAATTTCATTTTCTTGTGAAAAGACTTGATAAATAATTATGTAGAGAATAAAAAATCTGCAGCTTTTGTGTGATTTGAGAATCGCATGTCTTGAAATGATAAGTATATTCTTCAAAGGAATTTGGAATCTTGAGACATTGTGTCCTCAAGGCTCAAGGAAATTATATTTTTTTAGATCATAGATTGTAATAATTATTGTAGATAAACTAGAGGATTTAAACATGGACCTTATAGTATTGCAAACTTTATATTTATAATTGAAACCATGAAGAAAAAAAAATCATGGTTGATTGTTTGATAAAAATAAACACCTCCCAAAGAAAATTCAAAATTTTATAAACATAATATTTTAAAAAGTTATAAGAGTGGAATAATAAAGAACTATAAAAAACGAAACTTCAAATCAATTTTGATTGTTTGTATGTTTGTATTTCAACAACTTGCACATCATTACCCGTAACTTGAATTGAATAAAATGTATATCGAAACGTAAGTAAAAATAAGCTTGTCACTATGATACATCCAAATATATATAGAACATCATATTATAAAGGTTATAAGAAAAAAACATTTATGAGTAAACCATGTCTCATGACATGATTGTTCCTAGAGGTGTAAAGAAGTCAAGCCGGCTTATTCCGGCTTATTCTGATACAATGAACCCTTACTAAATAAATAAAACATTAGAACCAAGGTCATAAATGTTTACATATCTATCCATTTTGCATAGCTTGCTATTTACACAAATCTCACAAACCCAATACACGAGGCTTCTCATTCCGTGGAATTAAGGTATTTCTCGTCAATTAGGCTATTTTATTCTGCATTTATAAGAGACTAGACTAATAGACTATTTTCATGACTCAGAACGTTACATTGACAGTTATATACACATGCCAATAAGCATGAATACAAAATAACTCCTGTATGAATATAATGTTTGTTACCGGTTTTACAAGGGCGTTTCGGGTAATCCACATCACGAGACTTATGCAGCCTGAGCAGGGCGGTCTAAACCGTCGGTTGAAGAAGAGGATGAGGGGAGCCAAATTTCAACACGGGTCCCACCAGCGCCCCGTGCCGACTCGATGACCCGAGGGGAGATTACTCTGAGGACACAACCGTAATTTTCCAATAGCTCACGGGCAACGGTTAACCCTGCTACAAAGTTCCATGTCATGTTGTCTTCAACCATACCTTCTGATAGAAGATCCGCTCCAAATGGTGTAAGGGAATGCATATGTGTCTGCATAATCAAATATCTTTTTATTTTTTCTAGCATTTTTGTACCCACAAAAGATAACTATGTTTTTCGGTAGTAAATTACATTTTTCGTCCATGTGATATCACTTAGGGATGTTCATGGTCCAGTTCAGCCGGTTTCGATGAAATCTTTGGCTCGAACAGCTAACTACGGTATCAAGCAACGACAATCAAAACCGGTTGGGTGGGTCGACCAAACTGGCTACTTTTGCTGGTTTGAGGTTAAACGGTTCAGTTCTTGCGATTCTTTGATCTGAACCATTTTTTGTTTACTTTTTGAAATTATTAGTTTTTATTAAAAATTATGATAATAATAAAGATGGTTCATGATTATAATACATTCAAGTATATAACTACATATTCCAAAATTAGAAAAACTACATAAAGAATAAAGGTTAAACGCCCATTCTAAATTTCAAACAGGATCGAACCGTTAAACCAGAAAACTGAACCGTTTGAATCTCAAACCAGCCAAAGGGACCAAATTGCTTGGGTTTGGGTGGTTTAAATGAACATCCTTAGTGGTATGGCAGATATTATGAAAATGGGGTCTCTAAAATCCATTTATTACGAAAATAGACACTGTTTTTTCTACTTGAATTTTTATTTATCTCTAACTGAAATTCATAAACAAAAGAACAGTACGAAAATTGATGAAACTAAGGACTTAGTTATAAAAAAAACATGTCAAACGGGTTGAACATTGTCTGAATTGTGTTCAAATGCATACAAACCTTCTAATTCGCTTTATTAAGAGTTAGATTATTTTTGTAACAATTTAGTTTTTATAATCATATCTAACACCTTATTTATTTATGAAATTAGTAACAGAAAAGTGTTTACAAGTCAAACCAACCCAGCACAACCCGTTTTGAAATTTTGATCTGCCTGACCCGCCCATATATCCAACTTTAATTAATAATACAAGTTGAGAGTAAGTCAGTAAACACTTTAACATACCATGTAGTGCATGTCAGGTCCATCATCATCAATTATGATAAGAACGCCTCCCGCTGGTGCTGAGGTGGACACTATATCAATCATTCCTCCAACATTTGTGCGCAACAAAGCACCCTCGATTAAATTGCTTAACGCCTGGCGCAAAGCAGGTTCTTCAACGGCAACCTCCAAAGATTCAGGAATTTCACATATTTGTATGATACGTTGTTGTTTATGAGCCAGAGGTTTAAGTGCACCCACAAGATCAGAAAGTACATCAGAAGCATTGCACGGCCTTTTTTACATGAAAAGAAAAACATTAGTATTAGTATAATAATGCAGAAAACAATAACACAAACTTTACAAATATTCCTATTTGAGAGGATCAACATTCTTTTTCCTGAATTAAAGGTCATAACTTTTTAATTATTAATTTTTTGTGTAACTTTCAATTGTAAATTCAACAAAGATGCAGAAACGACCATTTCTTTTTACACTAGGGATGTCAATTGTGTCTGATTGAATTAATGAACCCAAACTCAACCAATATATTTATTCGTGTCAAAGAGATCGACAATTCAATATTTGTAGCCCAAACACAACAAGTGTAACCCATTTATCAAAAGGAGTCAAACGGGTAGAGGAGTTGTAATCAAGTTATAAACTGATTAAATGGATCATAGAAGGGTTAGCAGGTTGTAACAAATGAGTTAAACGGGTTGGGGTTGATATATTTTTAATCCTAATTTTAATGGGTTGCTGGATCGACCCGTTGAATCAAACAAGTTAAACAGGCCAACCCAAGCATGACTTGTTTATTAAAAAATGATAAACCAGAACCTCTGATTATTTTTATGCCACGCTTCGGGTGAGTTAGGAATTGCCACCCGTATACGACATCCATCGACCAACATGATAAAAAAAACAAAAAAGAAAAACATTTGAAGTTTGTTACCTTAATCTTCAAGACAATGAAAGCAGATTACCCAAAAAAGATAAAGAAAAGTATAAGGTAACTTTTTGAGAGTAGGTTACCAATAATTGGAAACGAAAAACCCAACTACTTCAAATGGGAAATTGGAAAAGTTTGTTAACTTTTTTCACCTTTTGCAAGTTGATAGAATATTTTATTATTGATCAAACACAAAAAGTCCCTAACAAATACAAAAATGAAAGGAAACTTATGTACGGAGAATTAAAGTTATCAACTTGACAAGATCATTATTGAAGAGAATTTACCAAAAAAATTGAGCAACTCAAAAGAGAAAGTGATGGCATGTTTTGGGCAGAAAAGTGCGTAAAAGAAACAATATTTTTGTTTAAAGATTCTGGCCATCAGTAGTCCGCCGTTCATATATCCAACTTCCCTAATTTTTTAAGTGTGTTTTATAAATTTGTGGAAGTGATCTAAAACGCTTTTCCATGATCAAGTGATATTGTTGTTCACAAGCAAAAAGATGCACAGATGTACAGAACTTAAACATTCACACCGTATCAGAAACAAATATATTAATAGCAGATTGTTTCTGTCCTACAATAATGAATGAGAGGTGATTTGTAAGCCACCAAAACTAATCTATACATCACCAGTCATGCTATACACTATACAGTAGTTGTACAATCATCAGTTTGTGTTGTAAGTGGTGGTCTATTTAGTAAAGTTGGCGGTGCACAAATTATTTCACATAATGAATGTAAAAAGGCGTAAAAGAATAAAAAAGAATTACATAAGAGCGCCACCTGTCACGAATCAATAGGATGTTGTAAGGAATAGTTTCCTTTGAGTCTGTGATAAGCAAATGGTTTTTGTAATATTTATTAATTATTTTATTCGTATCATTATTAACTCAAAAATTAGTTAAAGTAACACAATTTGATATACATCCTCCAAAATGTTGAAACTCTCCCTCTCCCTCTCCCTCACCCTCACACATATTTCTTAGAACCCTGACATCAAGCACATTTTCCATGTAGGAAAAGAACTCCTATGTGGTGTGTTTGTATTTTCTAATTGTGCAAGTAAAAAACATTTACCATTGATTTCACACGTTTGTACAAATATAACAAGTTCATGGTCTTTAATATGTCAAAATTTAGGTGATGTACCTTTTTCATGCAAAATGAGATAGTATATTGCTTTTTTTATGCTGCTAACCATAGATATAATTAAAATTAACATGTGTAATTTTCAGATTTAAGTGCAAGCATAAATTTCAAAGAGTGAGTGTGTAAACCATACCTGATATTCTCACTTAACAAAGGCGCAAGTGCCATAGGTGGCATGGGCATTTCCAAATCTCCAGATTTTGAAGAAAGAGAGAATGGTCCACCATACTCGTGTCCCATGGGAGTATAAGTGTCATTAGAGAAGAAGCTAGATAACTGAGACCTAACTGACTCGTGAGTCGACTCGTCCATTTTCGTTAGGTTTTCTTCATTGCAGCGAACTATATTAGTCTGAAAGAAATGAAAAACTATTAATAAAACCAATAAACATATAACATCAGTATCAACTATCAAACGTGCATGCATTGAAAATATGCAGCCTATTCTTACTATGAAACTAATTTTAGAAAGGGCAGCTTCATATCCGTCTAAAATTAATAATGCCATAATTATTCTTTCAGAATACTGAAAATATCATCTTTACTCATTCCATTGTAAACTTCATAAGTTACTTGTATGTATAGTATAAACAACGAGAACATTATGCACTGAGATGATTCACAATAATAATGTTGTTCTACTTTTTGTTTATCCAATGTACAGTTATAGTAACTGAATTTACCTTTGGAACGGGTAAATATGTCATGTTTAGTGTTTTGAAATGATAAATACAATTTATGAAATTTAGAAGGATACATAAGAAATTTGAACTTTAGGAGGATACTCCATAGCAAATTTCATGAAATTAGTTACTTATAACATTTTGCTTCACTGGATAACCCAAGAGAACAATGTGTTATGACGATTCACAACAAAAATGTTGTTTTCCTATTTGTTAATTCAGTGAACTAAGCTGATAACTGTTATAAATAACTGATTCAATTTTATTTACTATGAAATGGCAAATATGATATATTTAGTGTTTTAAAAGGATAAATATTATATTATGAAATTTAGGATATATATGAAATTTTGAGCTTTCAGGGAAATATAGATGCATATATATGAGTGTGAAACTAAACAAAGGCACCTAGTATTTGTAGGGTCTAGAGGGTGTGATAGGGGCGAGCCTCACCTCTAATCCAAGGGATAGAGAGATTGCTCCTGCTAAGACCCCCAGCTCCAAAGATATAGTTAAAATATGTGTGTGTGAAACTAATCCTAAAAAGTATTCATCCTTTCAATAGCATACCTTTGTCATATGAACAGCGTCTTGCAGTTGTTGAAGAGTCTCTCTCATACCATCGCCTATCACCATTATGTCCTCAACAATATCATATGAAATCTGTAATAACATATTCAAGGCGTCACAAAGTTAACTTCCAAAATAACAGGAAAAGAAATATGAGGAAGATAACAAATTTGGACGCACACCTCGTTTTTCTTCATGTTGGCGGATAACATTTTGCTTAGAGTACGAATGCTAGAAAGGGGGCCACGAATCTATAGAAAAGCAGACTATGTATCATTATATTGTCTAAGAAGTTATGTCCATAGTATCTAGAGGGAGGAGCAAAGGGTTTTAACTTTGGGCAAATTGCACAAAAAAGAAACATTACTTCACATTTTTGTCAAATTTTAGCATTCAACTTCTCATCATGTGCATTATATAATCTATGTATCACTGATTTTAAAGTTGGTAGCTAAAAATCAGGAAAAGGTGTAATGTCCATTTCAAATTCTTGAAGTTTGCCTTTTACTCTTAATTATTTTACAGTCACTAATGTATAACAAGCGTATAAAACCTTACTTGCTCAACCAAATTACTCATCCTGACATTGTTTTGCCATGAAGATTGCTGAAGTAGCATTGCTTTCTGTGGAAGAACATACACAAATGAGTACTCATCTTAAATCTTGAGATTGTTATGAACGAGAGTGACTAACAAAGAAGTCTTGAAACATCTAGTCTTATAATATTAGCAACGGTTTCTAGTAATAAACTAACAATATTATTACAAGGTATTAAATCGCTCAAGAATTAAGAATCACCGCTGCTCCTCATGAACAAAAACACGATTCAAGAAAGTAAATGTTAACCAAAACATCCAAAAATTGCTACGGTGATTGCCAAAATTGAAGATCAAATAAAGATAAGAAATTAGATATCTATCTTTATATCTTTGTACATGGATTCTTTATTCATACAGATTCAGTGAGAAGTATAGATCTGATTTTACATAATTTCACAATCCAACTTTTCAGTTTTCAGTTGACGTTTCAATAAAAGTGACAATTATTTCTTAACAAAAGCATGGTTTAAAAAAGCCCAACGCACTCCAAGGCATTTAGGTCCCAAAACTAGGGGTAGGAGGTGTGTGCATCACGTATGAGCACTAATACAACTAGAAGTTGTGTCTCTCTTATTTGTTTTACATATCAACCTTTTAATACATATCAAAGTCCTACAGACCCTAATTTTGACAAATTTTGACGCAGAAATACATGAGGTGTCCCCTCAAGCCGCTGAGATGTTTTATATCTCGATTCTCGCCTCAAGCACCTCATACCTTAGCCACCATTTTTAAAACCACGAACACAAGTTATCAAAATTGTCATTTACCTGGTCCATAACATATGCCAAAGCAACAGAGCGGGAGATGTTTATTGCATTCAATCTCTGTTCAGCAGAAAAGTGGTGCAATTCCAATGTTCTGTCTACAAAATTTTGGATTTCCCATGATTTTGAGATTGCATACGGGTACACTTGTTTTACATCATCCACTTCTTTCTGTATATCTAGCTTTGGAATTTCAGCAACCAAAAAGCCGACAACAAACGGATGCTTCACCATAGGGAAAACCAAAGCTTGGGAGTCGGGAATAAATTCTGCCTACAATTTACATTAATATGTGTCCTAAATTGAATAAAGAACAATCAGAAACAAAACATAAAATATACCCTATACTGTCGTACATTTAGGTGGTGTTTGGTTTGCACATGGGGATCACCATGGGTATGGGTATGATAGCAGGATGGGATGGGAAAAGGAATGGTATGCGCTTTGAAACCCATCCCTTTAGGTAGGTATGAAAGATACCCAATTATATGGGCATCAACCCCATTCCTTCAAAGTTCAAACTCATACCCTTAAATTTAACATACTCAGCACTATCAAACCCATACCCTCAAATCAAATGCCACCTTAGAATGCTTAAAAAAGCACACCTGCTGTTTCAAGAGAGAAGCTTCAGCTGCTCTTAATCCTGTTGGGATGCTAAAATCACCAATTAATATTAATATGTCAGCCACATTCCTTCCAGGATAGACAGTAACTCTTCGCAACTCTAGTCTGTCCATAACATAACTACCAGCTGGTCTCACATACACCTGAAGATTAAGGCATATTAATCAAGAATTCAGGCTTCAAGTTGTGCATTCAACACCAGAACAATATAATGTCGAACGCAACAAAGCTAAGATGCTCCTTACGAACAAAATCCATCTTCTAGTAATTAAAAACAGTATCCTCTTCATCTAAATGTTTTTAAATAGTAAAAACAAAAATACACACATACACAAACACAATCACCTCTTGTAATGGTTCAAGCAAATCAAAGGTGAATTGTGAATGTGAAATTTTCAACATATTCAATTGTCAGCCAGCTTGTTCTGCCATTGATGCCAAAATATAATCCACAAACTTGACAAAATTTCCAAATTGTTAGTTTCTTATCTTACTGTAAATGAAGTCTATTACCAATTCAATCAAATTTCCACATGGTGTAGGGAATGCTACTTGATCAAACAATAAGATCACGATAGTTGATAAACATTGAATAGTTTGGTGTATATTTGACTTAATTACACATAGGAATTCAGGCTTCAAGTTGTGCATTCAACACAAGAATAAGATAATGTTGAAAGCAACAAGCTAAGATGCCCCTTAAGAACAAAATCCATCTTCTTATAATTAAAAACAGTATCCTCTTCATCTAAATTTTTTTAAATAGTCAAAAAATACACACACACAAACACAATCACCTCCTGCAATGGTTCAAGCAAATCAAAAGTGACTTGTGAATGTGAAATTTTTAACATAATCAATTGTCAGCCAGCTTGTTCTGCCATTAATGACAAAATTTAATCTACAAACTTGACAAAAAAATCTCCAAATAGCTAATTTAGCATCCTATTAGTTATATTCGTACTGTAATAGAAGTCTATTACCAATTCAACCAAATTTCCACCTGGCGTACGGAATGCTACTTGAATCACTTTGATCAAATAATAAGATCACGATAATTGATAAACATTGAATAATTTGGTGCATATTCGACTCAATTACACATAGTAAAGTGTAAACCTAACAAAATTACCGATAACAGAGCGTCGGGATCCACAATCCGACGAAACAGATCCATCTGTTCGACGCAAAGCGTCTGGAAATCGGAGCTAGGAAGCATGAGCGCTTTGCTGTTCCCGTTTTCCTCAATCCTCTGCACGAATTCCACCGGAGATGTCGACGCCTTACGGATAGCGGCGGCGATAGCGGAGGCGGACGGTAGCATGACTGCATCATCTTCGCATTTGTTAGTGTTACCGTCATTATTAGTACTAATACTTACTTGACGGGGAGGTGCAGTGCTGTTAGGGTTGTTGCAGTGAACGGCGGTGGTGGTTGTGGCGGATGCTTTGTAAACAACGACGTGACGACGGAGATCATTATGGTGGTGGTGAAGATGATGAAATTGAGGTGCAATTGAGGAGAGGATCATTGATCTGAGAGAGTGAGCGATGCCGTTGGCTGGTTTTTCTGTTGTGGTAGCTGATTTAACCAGATTGGATAGAGGGTAGCAATTGTGGACAAAACGTGTGACACATTTACACAAATATGGTTTTCTTTTTTCTTTTCTCTTTTTGGTTTACTATTAAACTTGTAACAAGTAAATGACAAACAACTAAGATGACTCATCTATTCATATTGTAATAAAAACCGGACAAAAAAGTATCTTAAAATAGAGTCTCCGCCGGAATCTTTTCTCTTTTCCGGCGTGTCCCGGCCCTGATAGCACGCCTGTGATATCCTTCGTCGTAACCCAGTGGGCTAGTGATCTCTTCGGTGGGTTGTTAGGGTTTATCCCATCCTCACCGTTGATCGTATCCTCCATTGGGTGGCTTGATATTGGGTATACGAGTTGTTCCTATCGGAGCTTTGGGATCTGGTCGTTTGGGGTCGCCGTTAGCCCTGCTGGTGTTGTGTTGGTTGCGTATTTTTCTCTGTGCTGTGTGTGATGGGGCCAAGAGCAAGTGAGTATGTGGCTGGTAATGGTAACGCTGTCGATGATTGGAAAGAGGTCAGAGGCAGAAATCGTTCCAAAGGGAAGGGAAGGTTTGATAAGGCTCTCACATCTTTCTTCGTATCCAACTTACCCACAGACGTCAGGCCTCAAGATCTTTGGGAAAACTTTGGTAAATTCGGGGAGATTGCAGACGTCTTCATTTCTTCAAAGGTGGACAAGGGGGGCAACCCTTTTGGCTTTGTTAAGTTCGCTAACGTGACGGATAAGTGGAGTCTGGAGAAGAAGCTTAACGGGATAAAATTGGATTTTCTCAAGGTGGCGGTTAATCTCGAGAGGTTCGATCGTTATGGGAAACCGGTGAATAGGAGGAGCCCGCAGGAGAGGAATGGGGGAGCGAATGGTCAGGTTAACGTAAAGAGGAATATGGCTGGTGGTGACGGTTTTACTGTTGAGGGAGTTTCTTTCGCTGACGCGGTGGTTAATGGGGGAGGTAGTAAAATAGAGAAGGTTATCAACGTCACGGACTCGTCATCTTCGTCTTTGGATGCGTGGGCTGGTAGGGCGCTCCTCGGACGTGCTACGGATGTTAAGCGTCTGTGCCAGCTCCATGAGTGGATGTCGGAGCTTCCCTATATCGGTTGGAGGATTAGGTACTTGGGAGGTTTGCATGTGTTGATTACGTTTGAAGGGGCGGAGGACGCAAGAGACATATGGGAGGTGAAAAATCTGTGGGATCGATGGTTTTCTAAGCTGGACATATGGAGGGGCCAACAGTTTAACTTCGAGAGGATTGCATGGTTAAAGATCTCAGGTGTGCCACCGGAGTTATGGAACAATAAGGTTTTTGATGACATTGGTAATTTAGTCGGCTCGATCTGCCAGCCATCTGGAGCCGGGCTAGAAGACGGGGATTTGTCAGGGGAATTCTTGGGAGTTATAGTTAACTCGCCTTATGCGATTAGAGAATCTTGCGTGGTCAGCTGGATGGGAAGGAAGTTCCGCTGTGCAATCTCGGAGGTTTGCGAAGATTGGCGACCGGACTTTGTGTCGTCCAAGTCTTCTCCGGTTGTGGACGGTGGAGGTGGCGGATCGGTCTCGCCGGCTGAGATGCCACCGGTTGTGGAAAATCAATCGTCGCATGGAGAATTGGAGGAAGGGTCGTCTGGGAAAATGGAGGGGAAGGTGGCGGATATCCAAGATGCTGGGGAAAAGATGGCGGCTGGGTCAGAAGAGGGCGGCAGCAGTAAAGACAATCATGATGTCGTCGGTAGTGGGTCCACTGATCCAGAAATTGGTTATGTGCAGGAGGAGGTTGGGCCTAAAGTAACTGTGGGCCTGCCAAATAGAAAAAGGGCCAGATCCAAATCTTTTAGCCCCCCCTTGGGCCTTGGAGTTAGACGGGCCTGTAAAGGTTCCAGGTTTATTAAATTGGCGTACAGGATTAAAACACCTACCCACTCAAAGGTTATGACAGGAGATTCGTCTTTTGTTGGGGCTTCGCCAATTGGGGTGGATGCCCAGGTGTATGTTACTAGGTCATCGGAGAATTGCGACGGAGGGAGTGCTCCGGCGTCCGTTCCCGGAGAGGGTGCTCAGGCGTCTGGTGCCGATGACCCGACGGAGTTCGATAGGGCTGTCGAAGACGAGTGTGGCAAAACGATGGAGGTTGCGGATGCTGTTGGCATGCAAATGGCGGAATTTGGGGATGAGGTTAGGAGATCTGTGTTGGAGGATGGTGAAATTGTTGCTAAGTGATGGATATCATGTCTTTAAATATTAGGGGCATTGGGGACTTGGGGAAAATGGAATGGCTTTTGGACCTCAGGAAGGAGAATCGGGTGTCTGTGTTGTGTGTTCAAGAAACGAAGTGTACCGACGGGGAATCTCATAAATTGCAGTCTTTTGGTAGTCGTTCGAAGTACAAGATGGAGTGGGTTAATTCCTCTGGGAGCTCAGGGGGGCTGCTCACGGCTTGGGACCCCGCTATCTTCCAGTTGCGATCTGTGCTCAAAGATAGATCGTTTTTGGTGCTTTCTGGGTGGCTGTGTAGCGAGCAGGTAAACCTTAACATAGCTAATATCTATGCCCCGCAAGGGCAAAGGGAGAAGGAGGAGCTTTGGGATAAGTTGATTAATTTAAGGGATATTACTCCGGGGTGGTGGGTTATGGCGGGGGATTTTAATGAGGTTCGATGCTCCGATGAACGTTTTAATTCTGTTTTTAACCCGGGGGGAGCGGCGAGTTTTAATGACTTTATTTCTCGGGCTGGTTTGGAGGAATACTCCATGGGGGGATGCCGCTTCAGTTGTGTTTCAGGAGGGGGTACCAAGTTCAGCAAAATTGATCATGTGCTGGTTTGCGATAATTTCATGAGGAGATGGCCGGACGCGGTCCTTACGGCTCTTCCTCGTTTTCTTTCCGACCATAGCCCGATCGTTCTTCGCACTTCTGCCTTCGACTTCGGTCCGACACCATTCAGATTTTTCTCTGGTTGGCTCACAAACCCGGAGCTAGAAGATGTGGTGAGAGATGCTGTGGCCCAGGCCCAGATGGATGGCTGTTGTGACAGACGCTTGTTAATGAAACTTAGGGCCATAAAAGGGGCAATAAAAGGGTGGCTTGCTAGGGTGAGGGCCAAGGAGGATGAGGACTTGAAATATTTGAAGGAGGTATGTGATTCCATGGAAAGGGAGGCTGAGGTCAGATGCCTAAACCAAACCGAGATGGAGCTCTGGGAGGAGAGTAAAAATAAGGCGCTGAACATTAATAAACGGAGGCTGGAGGATTTAAAGCAAAAATCTCGTGTTCGATGGGCCTTGGAAGGGGATGAGAATTCATCTTTTTTCCACGGTATTATTAATAAAAATATTGCTAATAATAGAATTAATGGTTTATATGTCGATGGCAGGTGGCTAACGAAACCAGAGGATTTGAAAAACCATGCTTGGTTGTTTTTTAAAAACCATTTCAAAGAAACAATGGAGGACAGACCCTCAATGAATCTGGATGGGATTAAATGCTTATCCACTTCCGATGCTAGTGCTCTGGTAGAGCCTTTTTCTCGAACCGAGATAAAGGAGGCGGTGTGGTCTTGTGGCAGCAACAAAGCCCCGGGACCGGACGGCTTTAATTTTGCCTTCTTTAAGCATTTTTGGAGCCTCTTTGAGCAAGACTTCGTGGATGTGATGAATAGTTTTCATGAGTATGGGCTGATTAGTCATGGGTGCGGGTCATCCTTTATCCATCTCATTCCTAAGATCCCGGACCCTCAATCGTTGGCGGATTTTAGACCGATTAGCCTTGTCGGGTGCATCGTAAAGGTCATTTCCAAGGTTCTTGCGAATAGACTGAAAAGAGTTATTGGGGAGGTGGTGTCGGCTAATCAAATGGCTTTTGTCTCCGGGAGGAATATCCTTGACGGGCCGTTAGTGGTGAACGAGGTTGTCTCTTGGCTTAAGCGGACGAAAAGGCAAGGTTTTTGCTTCAAGATCGATTTTCAAAAGGCTTATGACTCGATCCATTGGGGTTTTTTAGACACGGTGCTACACAAGATGGGGTTCCCGGATAGATGGCGGGTTTGGGTTCATGGGATTTTAAAGGCCTCTAGAGCGTCGGTTTTGATAAATGGTTCCCCGTCTAAAGAATTCAATTGTTACCGGGGTCTAAGGCAAGGGGATCCTATTGCTCCTTTCCTTTTTCTCGTGGTTATGGAAAGCTTTCACCTCATGATGGAAAGAGCGGTTAATGCGGGCATCTTCAAAGGTATTCGGCCTACTAACGGTGATGTTGTCTTATCGCATGTTTTATTTGCCGACGACGCGCTGCTTATGGGGGAGTGGAGTTATGACAACGTTTCAAACATTAAGAGGCTGTTACGGTGTTTTAATCTTGTCTCGGGTATGAGTGTGAACTTGGGGAAGTGTAAGCTTTATTGTTTAAATGTGGCTAATGAGGAAAGTATGGAGGCAGCCAACTTATTAAGGTGTAGAAATGAAGCCCTTCCTTTTATGCACTTGGGGATAATGATAGGGGCCAATATGAATAGAATCAATTCGTGGAATCCGGTCGTGGAAGTGTTTGAAAAAAGATTATCTCGTTGGAA
Source organism: Deinandra increscens subsp. villosa (assembly GCA_039602395.1). Classification (NCBI taxonomy): domain Eukaryota; kingdom Viridiplantae; phylum Streptophyta; class Magnoliopsida; order Asterales; family Asteraceae; genus Deinandra; species Deinandra increscens. The sequence goes on along the minus strand of JBCNJP010000008.1, from coordinate 71,591,474 downwards.
AGCAAGCACTTTGTCTATTGGGGGGAGACTCACTTTGTTGAAATCTGTCATGGAAGCTCTCCCGTCCTACTACTTCTCTCTTTTTAAAGCTCCGGTAAAAGTGATTGACAAGTTGGAAGCTCTTAGGAGAAGATTTTTTTGGGGAGGGACCAACGATAACGCCAAGATCAATTGGGTTAGTTGGAGCAAAATTACGTCCCCTAAGAAGCTTGGAGGGCTGGGGTTAGAACCCCTGGAGGATGTCAATGCATGCTTAATTGCGAAGTGGTGGGGGAGATTTGGATCGGAACCTAACAGCCTTTGGCGTAAGGCTGTGGTTGGGTTCCATGGTTTGCCTAGGACTGGGATGCCTATTCCTTGTAGACCCTCCTTCACGGGTGTATGGAGAAATATTTGTAGGGTCCAAGGGGTTTTTCTTAAGCACAATCTGGACTTGGTTGAGTTGTGTCGCAGCTCGAACGGGGGGATGTCGGTGGCGTCGTTAAAATCTGCGATTCATAGTACTGTCCATGCTCCTAGCTTTGTTTTGGATTGGAACCGCTTGGTCCCGATAAAGATCAATATCTTTATGTGGAGAGCCCATATGCGACGGATTGCCACCTTCGATAACTTGGCTAAAAGAAACGTGGTGGTGGGGCTGGGAACGTGTCCGTTGTGCAGGAATGATGGGGAATCAGTTGACCACCTTCTCATTTCGTGCGAGGTGGCTGCGATCGTGTGGGGTATTATTTCAGCTTGGTGCAAAGTCCCGCAGATCTTCGCCTTTTCTGTTGAGGATCTTCTCAAGTTACATGAGTCTTTGGGGTTGGATGAAGGGAGGAGAAAGGTGGTGCAGGCTGTGATTTTCTCGACGTGCTGGGTTCTGTGGAGAGCAAGGAATGAAGCTGTTTATAAGGGAAAGACTCCTTCTATTGCTTGGATTGTGATGGAGATAAAAAGCCTTTGTAAGCTGTGGATCAAATGCAGGTCTAGAGGGAGATTTAGTGGGGTATCAATGTTATGGTAGCTCCTTTGTGTTTGTCCCCTTGTTTTAATTTTTCCTGTGGGGTGTAGTTCAGCGTCTCGCTGTTCTTCTTTTTTGTTTGCCTTTGGCTCCCTGGTGTTAATAAATGGTGCTCTTTGCTGTTCAAAAAAAAAAAAAAAGTAAATGACAAACGAGAACACAATATACAAATGATAATTTCTCTGTCACTCTATTTGGTTAACGGTTATCATTATCCTCACTTGTTATTTATGAAATTAGGGTTTCTATGTCTCTACTCGATGGTCAGTGAGCTGCTACGCTGCCATATTTGATGCGTTAGAGTGAAGCTATCGGCAAAGATAGTCATATTTATTACCGATTGACGACTTGTCGATTGTATAAACACTATTGTTTCTTTAGTTCCATTGTTGCCATGTTTCCTTTCTAGGGGTTTTGGAGGTTTGTTTGGAGGTTGTGATGATTGTTACTTTATGTTTTATCTGTCCGGGACAATGATGCGATGAACCGCATCTTAGTGAGGCAATACATTTGAAGCCATGGCGTGTTTGTTCTTCTCTTGTTTTACTCGCCCTATCGAGGATGTGATGAACCGCATCTTAGCGAGGCAATACATTTGCAGCCATGGCGTGTTTGTTCTTCTCTTGTTTCGGCGGGTACAAATCTGAGCCTCGTGTGTTTGTGGAGCTAGTTATATTCCATAGGTTTGGATTCATCGGTTTATGTTGCCAGGAAACTGTTATATAAAGTTGTGAGGATTACTTTTGATAAATAATGAACTTGACGGGGCAATATCAAATTGTATCCATTTAGATTTATGATTTCTTCGGATAAATCTGAACCTAAATCATAATATACAAGTCCTTAACAACTCTACCCCATTTCGCAAATGGTATCCATCCCTCAGTTTGGGCCTAATCTTGTGTTCACCTCAAAGGGGGTGGGTGATACAGTCGCAGACAAAGGCTTAACGCCCACACCTACCCTCACCCCTCACATTCAACAAAAGCTCAGCTACCTCCATGCCACTCTCCTTCATCGCCAACATAAAATCAAAAAGTTCAGTGACCTTCAACCATTATCCTTGAACATCTGTCCCCTAGAACCCTTTGGGCAGTGTTCCCTGCATGCCACATCAAATCCTCATATCCCTTTTTCGCCCTGGCACCATTCACCTTTTTAATAACAATAATCAAAACCGGTTGCTTATAATTTACATAAGAATTTTGGTTGTTCAATTAAAAGTTAAAAGTCGAACCATACACACCCCTGATATATTGTTTCATTGCTAGTTGCTACCCAAAACTATCAAAATTTCTTAATATACAAAAGCAATAATATTCTTTAGTTTGACTCGCCAACTGTCGACTTTATAACAAGTAAAAACTACATTTACCATATGTGTGTTGCATCAGGTATACAAAATATTTGCATTGTTATATGCAACGTAAACAAAAAAAAAATATACAAAAAGACAACGTAGTGAAGGTAAAATCAAAAACAAAAAATATATATATACATATATATCTTTTACATAAAAGTTATGTCACGCTGTTGTACCCATCATACCACCATCTCATGTGCTAAATGTGTTGTGTTTGGATTAAAAAAAAACACCGAGAATCCGAAAACTACTCGTCTCAACTCTAAATTTTTTTCTTAAAAACAAAACCACAAATTACAAAAACCCCTAACCCATTTATTAATATTAAACATACACCTTAAAAAACAAGAAACATAATTAGACTTAAACTACAAAACCAAATAAAAACAATAAACTCAATAGATTAATAATTAAAGAAACTCTAATAATCATCAGTAAATCTTTTCTTAATTTATCTTGGTTTTCCTCCAAAAATATTTTCACCAAAATAGGATTAACTCCCTCACTCTCCCCCTTAATCCTTATATGTACCTCCACGATCCAAGTAATACTTGTTTCCAAGTAATACTTGTTTTTGATCCACTTGATTCCAAGCAATACTTGTTTTTGATCCACTTGTCAAAAACTGAATTTGTATTGTTCTTCATGATCATTGACTATATTATTTCGGTACCCCTAGCTCTCTACCATTATCGCAACCTTGTCCTCGATCATTCCACCGATCATTAGAACTTACACCACCAGTCCGTCGATTGCATTTTTTGTCACTTGATCGAGCGAACAACAGTCTTTCAAAATTTAAGCGACAACCGGCAAAACTCAAGCACCTTTTACTCTTTTGGTTTTGATGCGAATAAAGAAACAACTGTCCCCTTTACTCAATTATTCAGCGCGGGAAAAAAACTTTCTTTAATTAATACCATGCAACGTGGATTTCTTTTACGCTATGTTCCCGAGTTTACTTAAAGAGGAAAAAGAAGAGAAGAGAAAGGAAAATAAGAGAAAGGAAGAGAAGGGGAGTGATTTCTTTCCTTCCAAATCCTTCCGATTTGGAAGGAAAGAAAAAAATAGAAAATGAACTAACTTTTCTTCCCTTTCCCTCCCTTTCATACCTTTAATGAAACTCGGGAACACGATTTTTTTTTGTTTCATTCCCTTTCCCTCCTTAAGTGAAACTCAGGAACACAAAATTTTTTAGACTTCCCTCCCTTTCCTTTCCTTTCCCTCCTAAAATGAACTCGGGAACACAGTGTTAATTTCCTCTAGCCCTTTGTGTGGAAATTGTAATTTTTTTCCGTCAACAATGAACACAAATACTTAGCTTATGATTCTTCAAGATTGTGGGTTGCCTCTTATAAAAAAAAAAGATATTGTACTACTACAACTCTAATTTCTTTCTTCCATTATATTGATCGATCAAATCTATCAGAAATCTAATCGGGTGTTTCGATTTTCATGTTTTTAACTGTTACTCGATCTTGCTCTTCCTCACCTTAGGTCTTCTTGATCAACTTCTTCTCGTTGGGTATGAGCTTTACCTAAACTCTGATACCAATTGTTTGGTCCATAATCGATATATTAACACTATTGCCACGCTACTGGAAATTAAACGCGAATTTTTAAACATAAATAATGACAATATTATTTTTATTGAATGAGAACAATACTATTACACTACAGAAAGTAGTAGAAGCAGAATAACGAAATAAATGCAAAAAAACAGAAAATGACGAAGCCAGAGCTCGTGTTGAACACGATTTCCTTAAAACAGATTTCGGTCTGTTTCCCAGGATACGGTGGCTAAAGCAACGTATTGCCGGAGTTTTTACTTGCCTGAGATCGCAGAGAGATTCGAGCTCGAAAGGAGGATAATGGTTTTCGGTGTGTTTTCCGCTAGGTACGGGTTTAAATAGCTAGAAATGGAGTGCTGTCCACAACAGCAATCAACATTAAAACGCATATCAGTTTCCGGATTAACTGCGCATATCGTTTGGATGGAGTGCTCTCCGATATTTCCAAAAATAGATAGCGGGTGGAGCAAAACTGGATCTGCGCCATTTTCGAGTCGCATTCGTAGGACGCGCGAGCACACCCAGAATTTTTATTCGAGATTCTCATTTTCCTGCACCGCGCGTAGATGTTGGAGTATAAGGTGACAATTCAATTTGATATCCATCCAAGTTCCTTGGCTTATAAACCACAATCCACTTTGAACCACTTCCAATGTGGGACAAGTGGTTTTTAGCTCAAATAAATATAGTTTGTAGACCACACTTTGAGCATCGATATCTCATTCACCTCTTAATCACTTTGAATGTTTAATATCTCGTTGGAAAACCTTTGTCCTAGGCTATTCAATCATATCAAATAACCCATCTAATTATTATATCTACATACAAATAATTAGGTCCAAAGCTAGGAAACATATTTCCTATATTTTTCCAACATAATGCACCAAGAATTCAGAAACTACCCGTCTCAACTCTAAGAACTTTTTTTACGAACAAAACCACAAATCACAAAAATCCATAACCCATCTGTTTATATTAAACCTACAGCTTAAAAGACAAAAAACCTAATTAGACTCAAACTAGGAAACCAAATAAAAAATAATAAACTCAACACATTAATTAAACTCTAATACTCATTATTAAATATTTTCTTGATTTATCTTGATTTTTTCTCCAAGTTTTTCTATCAAATCGTGATTAACTCCCTCAACCCAGTGGTGGTCCTGAGCATGTGCGAGATGTGCGACCGAACATACATATCATTTTTGGGGGCCTATATTTTTAAAAATTCTGCTATAAAAATGCTAAGAGATCTGCAAGATTTGTCGGTATCTACTTAAAATGTCATTTTAAAATTAAAACCATAAGTTTCTTATGTTTATCGTTATAACTTGTTTTTTGTCTTATTTATGAACCTTTTTTATTTGTAATTTTATTTTCGAATGGGGCCAATTTTTTTAGCTCGAACAGGCCCCTAAATTCTCAAGACCGGCCCTGCCTCAACCTAAGGATGACACGTTACCAAATTAAAATATGACACTATTCTTATCCCTTCATAACCTTATATAGTATAACGAGATGTTTTCCCACCCCGCGCGTTGCTGCGGGGTTGAATTTGTATACTGAACGAAAGTAAAAAAAAAGTTAAGTGGTATTAAACGTAAAAGTTTAAAAGTCTTGTGGTGAAAGTATAAAACTATAGAAGTATATTAAAAGCGAAAGTAGAAAAGTTAAAAATTTCGTGCCCAAAGTAGAAGACAAAAAACTTAAAATTAAAAAAAAAACTTTAAAAGTTAGAGAATTAAAAAATTAAGGAGTATAAAACGTCAAAGTTTAAAAGTCTTGTGTTGAAAGTATAAAACCATAAAAATATACTAAGTTAAGTGGTATAAAACGTAAAAATCTAAAAGTCTTGTGGTGAAAGTATAAAACTATAAAAATATACTAAAACCAAAAGTATAAAAGTTAAAAGTTTCATGCTCAAAGTAGAACACAACAAAACATAAAAAAAAAGTTTAAAAGTTAGAGGGTAAAAAAGTTAAGGGATATAAAACGTAAAAGTCTAACAGTCTTGTAGTGAAAGTATAAAACTATAAAAATATACTAAAAACGAAAGTAGAAAAGTTAAAAGTTTCGCGGCCAAAATAGAAGACAACAAAACTTAAAATAAAAAATAAAAACTTTAAAAATTAAACGGTACAAAACGTAAGAGTATGAAACAATGTGGCCAAACTATGAAAACTAAAAGTTTAATATTTTGTTAAAAAGAAAAAAAAACAAATCGTAAAAGTTTAGGGTAGAAAGCGTCAAAGCACCAAAGTCACGTGGCCAAAGTTTAAAAAATGGAAAGTCTAGTGTTCATCTTTAAAATTTGATTTGTATAATATATAAATAACCATACCCTTTGTTCTCTTATATTTTTTTCTCACGTAAATAGATTGAGAAAAAAAATATGTATCGCCGACAATCTGATTCTTTGTTAGTTACCGATGAATCGCGTTATAAACATGAATACAAAATATGGAAAAAAAATCAAAAAAAGTGTCGATAATTCAATGATAACCGTCATTAGTCACTAACGAACATCAATCACAAACGGGGACAAATATCATTAAAGTCTCTCAATAATGTCTTACACATAAAGTCCCTTTAGTTTCTAAATTTGATTAAATTGTGATTTTTTTCAATTTACTTGAAACCGGCATATTTGGGGTACACAAGCGAATACAGTCGTTAGCTATTTAGACACTGATTTGCTAAAAGCTCAAACCGAGCAAGCTTAAACTCAAATGTAAAAGTAAGCTTATGTAATAAACAAGCAGAACTCGTCAATACTAGCAAACCTAAAGGGCCTACTAATTATATAACAGCTTAAACAAACCCTTAAAAAAAGTAAAGTATATGTATGCAAAACAAACATCTATTTCAAGTTGTTTCAAAATATTTTTCACAATTTTGTTCAAAGTTAATATCTAAAGAGACTAAAATTTGTAAAAACATTGTTAAGGGATGTTTATGAAATAAACCAAGCATATGTTTGTTTTTATACAGGTAAAAAGTTATGAAGTGAATTTTATGAGAAAAATCAGAAAATATATTTGTTTGTCTTATTTTATTTTTTAATAATCCAAAATCATTGTTACATATATAAATGCCAAACTTTTTTTGCATCTTAGTTATTTTTAAGAGTAGAAATACCAACTTTTTTCACAAAAAACTGAAACAATATGATATTATTCTACTAATTTAACATTTAAATTAATGTAAACCAACCATAGTCATAAAAGCACAAAAAATTGAATCTTGCTCACATTAGAACAAAACCAATGGTCATATATGTCTCAACTTATATGTGGACTCATGACTTTTGAGGCCATAACCTATAATGGGCCATTAACATTAACTAGGCCACCGGGTGACAATTTTGACTTTTGCTACAACACATTTTGAAGTTGGTTCATAAAATCAACACCATTCAAAAACTCTTTAAAATATCATACACATTTCAAACTTGAAATTTTCTTCTAAAGATGAAATTCTTGTTGCTTCAAGTTTCTCTTCTTCTCTTCCTGTTGAAGACAACCAATGGAGAAGTGCTCTTCTCGTCGTTGCCACGGTCTCTGGTTGTCGTTGCCTCTGCTATGGAAGGACAAGGTAAAAAACCGTTTTTGACTCGAGTCTTTTATTCATATTAACTTTAATCTGACAAATTTGATGTCTTGTGATTCATTTTATATAAAAAAGTAATACAAAACTAATACAACGGGTTAGTAATACAGCGTGTTGGTAAGACGTATAGTATTGTAATATTGTTCTACAAAATTAGAAATATCTACTAAAACATTTCTTGTTAGATATAGCAGTATAGTTTTACCTTTTTTTTCTTCTTAAATTTGTTTACTCTTTTTTTCTTCTTTTTTTTTTATCTTAGTGTCATTAGAAAAATATGTCATTAGAAAAAGATGGGTCGTTATGATATTCAGATATTTGGCTCACTAGATATAACTCGAAAAGCTGTTAAAAATAATTATAATAACCCAAAAACCAACCGGAAAGGTAAAAAAACTGATACTATAAGCGTTCAAAAATTGAATCCTAAAAACTCTATTAGTTTCCCTAATTTCAACTCACTTTCAAAAATTACTATTTGAGAAATTCATTAAAGTAATTCAAAACGGACTCCAAAAATACGATTGGTGACACACTTTTGGAGCCAAAAATACGTTTAGTGACACAATTAGCAACAAGAATATGTTTGTTGAGAACTTATTTCTAATGTAACTTGCAGTTTTAAAAGCGGGTGAAGACGGCATAACCGTCAGCGTTGGACTGAACCAAACGGTCACAAACCAAACCAACGAATCGTTCAAGAAAGTGAAAGTGAAGCTTTGTTACGCACCCGTTAGCCAGGTGGACCGAAAATGGAGAAAGACGCATGACAACCTTAAGACAGACAGAACATGTCAATATACGATATACGACAGACCTTATGACGGGAAAGTTGAAGGATTCAAGTGGGATATCGAGAAAGATGTGCCTACAGCCACATATTTTGTGAGATCGTATGTTTATAACGACGCAAATGAGGAGATCGCGTACGGGCAAACCACAAACGACAAGAAGAGCGATAACTTGTTCGTGATCCAAGGAATCAGTGGGCGTCATATGTCGATTGATATTGCATCTGTTTGTTTTTCTGTTTTTGCTTTGTTGTCGCTTGTTGGTTTTTTCGTTATAGAGAAAAGACAGTCTAAGGTCAAAAGTTAGACTTTTGACTTTAGTTTGTTTAACACGGTGATTTATGTGTATCACATTTTAAGATTATACGAAGACATAGTTAATAAAAATAGAATTTAATATGCCATTTTAGAGACTTGAGTGATTTATATGCATCATATCTTTTCGTTACAGAGAAAAGACAGTCTAAAGTCAAAATATGAATTTTAATTATTTTTGTTTAGTTTATAATCGTATTTATAAAAATAAAAAATAAAAAACGGCTTCAACCTGGTCCAAATCAATTCATTCATGTTCGGGGTTATTTGTAGGCTTAAACCGGCTTATAACCCGAACCGATTTTGACCAAACCGATTAGGTTTATAAACAGATTCGGTTTTCGGTTTAGGTTTTTAAATTGGTTTGCTCACTTCTAATTAAAGCTGCCAATGATTAAATCAACCATCTCTGATGCTATCGCCATCGACTGAATCAATCGTTGACAAAAGGATCGCAAGTTTTTAATTGTGATTTAAAAGTTGGCCCCTCGATTGAACATCTTAAATTGAATTGAACTTGTAATGGAGAATTGAGTTCAATTTCCATCCACTTGTTTTCGTAACCCACTCAATCAACTTAGCACCAAAAGGTGTTCAATTAAGGACCAAAGAAACGCATAGTTATTATACAGAAAGGCCCTTTTGTTTACACTTTTTATACAATAAAACCCCTTTTGTATTTAAGTTTTCACCTACCAAATAAGTTTAGTAATATACTTATATCCAAACAAATAGCATAAATACTTACATAAAAGGCCAAATTGTGCCATAAACAACTAAGTCTAAGTATTTGGATTCATTCGTCTCGAGTGACGAGGGCATTGGCTGTGATGTTGCTCACCACGTCCAGACAGGCTGGAGTAAGTGAAGGGCATTCATAGCCGTGTTGTGTAACAAGTGGTTCCCTGACACACTAAAAAAGATATTCTATATGGTTGTGATTCGACCGGATATGTTATAAGAATCGATTGCTGACCAATCAAGAAGAGGCCACCATAGAAGTTGGAGGCGATGGAAACGAGAATGTTATAGATAGATGTGTGTACATATGCAGTGGCGCAGCTTAGTGGAGACCTGGGGGGGGGGGGACCTCACCCTCGGTTTTTTTCCAGCCGTAGTGCTAATTTCTGCGATTTTTGAATTTTTTTTATATATATTAAGGACCGCTCCTCCGTGATTAGGATCCGTGACTTTTCGCCCCCGCAAACTTTTCGCCCAAGCTTCACCAATGTACATATGAAATTGGACCGAATTAAAAAAGAAGCTTTTAGGACCAGATTAGGGATATCTTGTAATTCCTAATTCTTGCCGCTTGTCTCCTTGACTCCTTGTATGCATATCTTGAATGGTTTACATGTACTTGTGTAGCACTTGTGTAGCATCTTTACCCATTAAGATAAAAGGTAAAATATGTCTCCATCACACTCTTCCTAGATTCTTTGAGTGAGATTTATGAGATATGTATGGTTTGTTTGTTTATTTTTACCTTAGCATATTTGGTAATAGGTTATTTTTCCAAATAACTTAGTAATTTATGATGTATGTTTATCCATTTATGTTTGTTTTTATACACATAATCATAAATTGTAACGAACCAACATTGATTAAAATTAAAAAAAAAAAAAAAAACTTGTTGCCTCAAAGGTTCGTGTTTATTTATTTTAGTTAAACATAAACGGACAAAAAAACTCTATACATAGTCAGTTTATTTGCAGACCTATTTACAAAGGATTCAATAGTACATCTTATTTTATTTATTTAGTTTTCTAATAATTAATAAATTATACAGAGTAAATTACGGATTTCGTCCCTGAGGTTTGCACAAATTTCGAATTTCGTCTCTAAGTTTCATTTATTATGGATTCCGTCCTTAAGTTTTGTAAAAACATATCGTATTTCGTCCTTTTGACTAACTTCTGTTAAAATTTTCTGTTAAAAAGATGTAAAAAGATCTTAATACCCTTTTGTGTAAAAACAAATAAAGAGCATATTTGTAAATTAGAAATATTGTGACGATCGCAATATGGACCCATTTACACTTTCCGAACCACCGGCTAATAGTCTTGGTTAATCATGGCTAATCGGCTGGTTCCGGTGCACCATGTGGGCCTAAATGACCATTTTTAGCCCCTAAAAAGCTTGGTATCATTTACATTACTTGCCTTCCATGCCTAATAATTCCTTGATTCCTTACCTTTAGGGTTTGCTTCACCTTTCACGACACCTCAAATATTCAAATCTTGTTAACCATCCCCATTTTCATACCAAACCACTCATGTTTCAATCACGCGAAACCAACCCTCATTTTCAACCACGAGTCCAACGCTACGCCCAACCCCATGATCCAGACGGTCCAGACGTTATAGCACCAGTGGTGCCTCAACGGTTCAGACCATCTCCTCCGTCTGACTCACCACCACCTGTGGTCCCACTCTTACCGCACTCACAACCAGCAAGCTCTCATTTACCAATATCCTCCCCAGGAGGATCAGTGCCGGTACCAATACCAGTACCGGTACCGCAATCGGCGTCTGTACCTCCAAGGGGCCCACAACACTCACGACCCCCACCTGCCTCTCATCAAGGGACACCCGTCTCCCACTACCCTTCACCCCCTCTACGGGTCCCACCACCACGGAAAACCAAAGGGCTAACATGGCTCGTCGCCATATGTTGTGTCTTATTTTGGATTATTATAATTCTCGGAGGCTTAGTTCTTCTCATAATCTATCTCGCGTATCGCCCACGATACCCTAAATTCGACATAACAAATGCGAGCTTTAACGCCGCGTATCTTGATCTAGGGTATCTCCTTAATAGCGACGTGACTTTGCTAGCGAATTTCACGAACCCGAATAAGAAGGTCGACGTTGAGTTTCGATACATGGTTGTTAATCTTTACTTCGAAGGCACTCTTATTGCCGCGAGGTACGTTGAGCCTTTATCGGTGCCGCCCAAAGGGTATAAACTTAGAGATGTTCATATGGTTAGTAGCCAAATCCGGTTCTCGAAAACCCACACCACACAACTAAACGAGCAAATCCGAACCGGGAGAGTCAGGTTTGAAGCGAAGAGTTATCTACGAACAACATCGACTCTTGGTGGGTTCTTCCGGTACTCGTATTGGTTACACGGGCATTGTATATTCGAAGTGGGCGGTCCGCCTAGCGGATCTTTGCTTCGTAAAAGTTGTGCGACGAAACGGTGACCGCTCGAAAACAAGACGATTTTGGTCTAGACACATTGACATTTGACAAGGAGAAGAGTGTAATGGGAAAAATCATAGCAATAGTTTGATAATTGTTTTGATTCGTATTTTAGAAGATTTGTAATGATTTGCCTTTCAAACCTATTGTAAAAAAAAAACCGTTTGTAAAATATATTATACAATGGTCTGATTTTAAAAAATGAACATTGTTTACAATCATGTTATTTGTAATAAAAGCAAAATATAAACGTACTACTGATCTACAACAATGTCCGCTAATAGACTATTAATTAGGAATGAACATCTTACGGGTAATAGCTGATTGAGTTAGAGTTAATTGAGTAAGAGGCTGACTGGGTAAAAAACTTTAACTGAAACTTGGTTATTTGATAGTTGATTACTGAGTAAGAGCTGACTGAAAAATGTATATAACTATTTGTTTTTAATGTATTAAAAACATTTTTAAACATTCACCGAAAGCATATCAATATAGGTCTAGTTTGAATCGTTTTTCAATTTTGAGCGCAACGGCGTGCTTATTTTCGAGATTCATTCAGTCTTGAAGGGGTTATGCTGGATTAAACATCATCGACATCGTGTTCATCTCGACTTTTCAAACATTCACCGAAAGCATTTCAAATACGTCTAGTTTAAATCGTTTTTGAGATTTATTCAGCTTTGGAAAAGTTATGCTTAGTTAAAATTAAAGAGATTTTTTAATTAATTTATTTATTTTTTTAAAAATATATTGCTGCCTCATTTGGTAATTTGAGAAGGTTCTCTTATTCGGTCAGCGAGAAGGATATCGAGGACTCGGTCCAATATTACTTATTCGGTCAGGGCCAACTACTATTTTAATCAAACAAGCTGACTGCTTACCCAGTCTCCAGTAAGCTCTTATTGGACTGGGTAAGCCACTATCAAACATCCCCTTAGTTGAGACCGATAAGAAACACATAAAATTGGTATGGTTTTTCCTTTTATTTTTCAACTTATTAGGTTTTGATTTCAAATTGATCTGGACAACTCACGGTTTAAAAAGTATTATTCAGAGTGTCTTACAAGATGAGGTGTTATGGTTAACACCCCATGCCTCCATGCTACATGGGTCGTGTGGAACACACACACCCTCTCCGCCACCACAAGCACACCCGAAGCTACGCCTAAAGCAGATTTATTACATTTTTAATTTGTTATAATTAATTACATATATTTACTTTTGACCATGAGTTGTAGAGTCTACTATGTTGGTTGAGTTGAGTGGAGTGGATTTTAGTTCGATACTAAGTGGATGAGTGGTCTAAGTGCGGACAATCTGACATGGTTAATAGACCATGCGAAGAAGTGTCAAGTCGTTGAATGTTGATTGTTAAAACCTCGTCACCAAATACGAGTAATATATCAGTGTCCAATAAAGAAAAATCGCGTTTAAGGGAAAATTCATGGATGATAAAGAGCTCTAAGTTACAAATCCCAGAGCTCCGGTGAAACAAGTTAGGTTATATGTAATGCTTAGGTCGACACATAAAAAGATGACACTAAAAACACGAGGATGTAACAATGTTTCTTCATATCTATTAGCATTATATTTTATTAATAGATGTGAATACAATGCAAGTCGTATTATACCATACGACTTGTATTTAAGATGTGAATATAACAGAATACATACGACAAAGAATTAGTTTCTCATTTTCTATTTTTTAATAGTTTCATCATGTCTATTAGCATTATATTTTATTAATAGATAAGATAAGAATATAGTTGACATCGACTTTTCATTATTAAAACCTTTTTTTTATTTTTTGTCGTTGAGACATCAAACATCATACGAGTTGAAATTATCACATATATGGCATAAGTTTTTTATTTCTATAAAAACTTTATTCTATTTTATTATCACAATATATTTATTTTTTGTTATTTATTATAATAATGATTCTCATGAGATGCTATTATCTTTTTATATTAATATTTAAGAGATTTAAGAAGTAGAATAGTCTTTGACATTACAATTACATTACAATATTATATATAAAAAAGTTTGAATAAGCAACCAATAACGAAATTGTTTTAGAAATCTTTTATTAAATTTTTGAATCTATATGATATTTCACTACTTACTTATTAACGCGTTTTATCATTTTATGCGTTATTATTTTGTGTTTCTCGACACATCATACGAGCACTGAGCTAATTTAAATATACATTTACAAAGATGACAAATTAAGTTTTTCATTAAGGTCATGTTACTTTTTCTGCATAGCATTTTACTTTTACTTTTAGTTTTTTTTCATTTTGTTCACTTACTTTTTTTTCCTTTGGTCATACTACTTTGTTTTCTTTCCGTTTTGCTATATTATTTTTTCTATTTTAATTTTGACCATGTTTTTTTTTCTTCGTACTTTTTATCATATTACTTTTCTATTTATTTTTTTACCACTATACTTAGTTTTCTTTTCTCATTTTGGCCAATTAGTTTTTTTTTTCCTCATTACTTTAGTGTGCTCAAACCACATCGTTTTTCTCTCCCATTAGTTTTTCGTCTAGGACGTGTAAAAAGATCCAAAATTTCACTATCCGAATTCGTAAATCTGAATTTTCAAATACGGATTCGAATAATAAATCAACTATCCGAAATTTTTAGATATTCAGTTTTAAACAACTCAAGTTTCATCAACCTTAAAAATAAAATAGCTAATAATAATAGTATAATACATCGTTTTCAAGAATGAAGTTTAAAATGTTGGCGATTGTGGGATTCCTAATTTCGAAGCAATTTCTTTAATCACATATTTTAGTTCAAAAAGTCAACCATTTGACATCATAACCGGTTTTATTAATTAAATTGGCAAACATATATTCTTTTGAACGGTTTATAACACAAAGTCACAAACATCTTGGGCACGATTAGTTAAGTTTTGGTGAAAAATGGGTGGAAAAAACTCAACAGCAAGCACAAGAATTCCTTCAGATTCCCGTTTTCAACGGTCACAGAGCGTTACTTCCACCCCAAGTCATCCTATGGCATCGCCTCGAAGAAGGTTGGATCGAAGGTACTCAAGAATACCCGATGACTATGCGACCCTTGAACAGGTAATTAACTAACTTGTTAATCAAGTTACGTATTAATTTCTTCGATCGTGTTTTGTAATATATATCATGATCGATGTATTTGAAAGAAAATTAATTTTTCCGTTTTGTTTTTAGGTTACGTCTGCTCTTGCTAAAGCTGGACTTGAATCTTCAAATCTCATAGTTGGCATCGATTTCACCAAAAGCAATGAATGGACTGGTTAGTTAGTTAGTTAGTTAGTTTCATCTTTCATAAAATGTTCGTTAAATCTTATATTCAGTCACTATACTAATAACACTGTATGTCTTTTAAACTTTATAAAGTTTCACTCAGTGTCTTTCGACCCAATTTTATTCGTTACGCTAAAGGTTTGTTAAGTTGGTGTCAGGTTTGTTAAGTCAATGGACACTGAGTGAAATTTGTGAAATTTAAAAGACGTCTAGTGTTATTAGTAAGGTAAATGATTAAACTTGCAAAACGTGCAAACCTAAAAACACAAAATTTATAATTTATTCTTTATATTAAGTGACCGGTTACAATTTCAAAAGGCTCTCGCTAAAGACACAGACAATTTTGATTTCTACACAGGATACAAACGGTCGTTTGTACCCAAACGGCCGTTTGTAGTTTTTTTTTATTAATAAATGTTTTAAATTATTTAACTTTTATAAACATTAAAAATGTTTATTTATCATATCTGATAAAATGTACTTAAACGAACACAATAGTGACTTAAAATAATAAATTTTGAGACTCAGAGTCTTTGCCGGTACCGCCTCGATAGCATCTCGACAAGTCTTTTCCGGTGTTGGGTCCCCACGGCCCATGGTTTTTTATTTTTAATTTTTTTTTTCAAAACGTTTGTCGAGAAGACTTGTCGAGAATAAGTCCCTAAAGTTATCAGGGGTATTCCGTTACCCCTAATAAATTTAGGGACTTATTCTCGACAAGGCTTCTCGACAAACGTTTTGAAAAAAAATTAAAATAAAAAAACCATGGGCCATGGGGACCCAACACCGGAAAAGACTTGTCGAGATGTCATTGAGACGGTACCCGCAAAGACTCTGAGTCTCAAAATTTATTATTTTAAGTCACTATTATGTTCGTTGAAGTACCTTTTATCCTATATGGTAAATAAACCTTTTTAATGTTTATAAAAGTTAAATAATTTAAAACATTTATTAAAAAAAAAGGCCGTTTGAGTACAAACGACCGTTTGGATCCTATGTAGAAATCAAAACCTCCTGTGTCTTTATCACGTCCATTAAAACTGAACAAATGACTAATCTAACCGTATATATTATATATATATACAATAATAAATGGGTGGTCCACACTCAAAATTCACTATTCATATGATGACCAATAGGAACATGACACGTGTCATGTTCCACCACTAATAACATGACACGTGTCATGTTCATTCAATAATAGATTGGTTACGTGGCCTGACACGTGTCCACGTGTCATATGTAGGTCAATGCTTTTGCGACACGTGGTCATGTGTTAGGTCACGTATGACGATATGTGGCTACGTGTTAGGCCAATGTTTTTACGACACGTGATTAACTTTTAATTCACTTTTAGAGTTTTCGACTTTAACCATGGCGTTTTGGAAAATGGGTGGCCCGCCGCGAAGCGTTGTTAAAAGGTGACCAGCCGCAACGCGCGGTGGTTAACTTTCAGACCACTTTTAGAGTTTTTGACTGTGCTCACAGCGTTTTAAAAAATGGGTGTTAGGCCGCATGTCATGTACATGTGGTATTTTTTTCAGATTTAAGCACAAGTGGTCAACTTTTAAATCACTTTTAAAGTTTTCGACTTTGGCCACGACGTTTTAGAAAATGGATGGCCCGCCGCGAAGCGCGGGCGGGTCACCATCTTGTTTTAAAAGTAAAATCATTTGATCGAGTGTTATCTACAAGTCAAAATAATTGTTGTTCAAAAAAATAGGAAAATAGAAAAACAAATTAGTCATTCTCCATTTTCTTACATATTTTATCGCTAAAAGTAACAAATTTGTAAATTAAAACTAGGGATGAGATCATTCAACAGGAGGAGTTTACATAGCGTTGGGGGATTACAAAATCCTTATGAGCAAGCAATATCGATCATCGGGCAAACTTTAGCAGCTTTTGACGAGGATAATTTAATCCCTTGCTTCGGGTTTGGAGACGGTATACGCTTTATATTACATATTTATTCATCTCGTAGTTAGAAATGCATCAGCATCTCATAGAACTTGTTTTATTAATGTATATATTTTTTTTCAAACGGGTTTTGTAGCCTCGACACATGATCATAGTGTATTCAGCTTTTATCCTGATTCGCGTTCTTGTCAAGGATTTGAGGATGTTTTGAGACGTTATAGAGAGATAGCCCCTCAACTTATACTTTCAGGTAAGTTTGTGCGCCGTAATTTTCAAAGTTCAGGGATGAAATCTAAAATTTCGGCAAATCACAGGGACCATTGGTGTAATTTACTCGTTAATTTACTTTTTGAAAATGCACTTATACATTTATGTTTGTAGGACCAACATCGTTCGCACCTATAATAGAAACGGCGATTTCGATTGTTGAAAAAAGTGGTGGCCAATACCATGTCTTGCTGATTATAGCCGACGGTCAGGTGATCCCTCAAACACGTTAGACCTTGAAAAATCCTAAACATTTTATGATTGATTGAAAACCCATGTTTTTTACTCCAATCTAGGTAACAAGAAGTGTCGATACCGAACATGGCAACTTCAGTTCTCAGGAACGTAACACCATCGATGCCATTGTTAAAGCAAGGTAGCATTTAACGTTATAAAATTGATCATTCTTTACTCAAAATTTTATTAACTTATTTTTGTTGTCACAGTAACTACCCGTTATCCATAATACTGGTAGGGGTAGGTGACGGCCCATGGGACATGATGAAGGAATTTGATGACAATATACCTGCTCGGGCATTCGACAATTTGCAAGTATGAAATAACTTCACTATATGTCGATTCTTAACCAACAAAAGGCTTGCATCTTTCTCTCTTTGAGACACTGATCGTCTCTCTCTTGTTTCTTGCTAGTTTGTGAATTTTACTGATATTCTGTCGAAGGATATCCATCCAATGAAAAAACGGACAGAATTCGCGTTAACCGCGTTGATGGAAATACCTTCGCAATACCAAGCAACCCTTCAGCTCGGGTTACTCAAGTAAACTCGAATGTCCTTCTAGTATTAACACATCAAGAATATAAGAAAATCATTTTTTTAGCAAAAGAGAAAATTGTGCTAAAATTACGTTTTCACTTTTTGTTATTTTGTTGATTATTAGTGTTCGAAGAGGTGATTCTTCAGCCACTACTCCTCTTCCTCCACCTACTTGTGATGGAGATTTAGGAAACGCAATTGTTCGTCAATATCATGTTGATGAGACACCTACTTCTTCAAATTCTACTCATGGCAATACGGTAAGTAGCTAATTTGTGTAGTAAAAGGTAATTTCTTAGTGATTAAAATTATATTATAAGACCCTATACACATATATACTAGTTGAAATTAAACACATATGATATGATGGTGCGATTACGATAATTTATAACACAATATGTTTTTTTTTGTATTTGAATCTTTTTTTAATGACAAACGATTAATGTTCGGCTACCCAAGATAACCCTACTTTTAACAAGTTTATCATCTCAAATGTATTATAATTTAATATAGATATCAATTGTGTTTTCTTATGTTCAAATTAAGTTGTAATATATATATTTGTATTTTCTGTATCTTTTTTATTAAATTAATTTAATATCACTCGCTTTTCATTGATTCGAAACCGATAAACGGCATGTCCGGTCAGATTTTAAAAAAATTAACTGTTGTAGTTGTGTAAACCGATAGTAATCTGAAGTCGCGAAGAAACGTTTTCAGATCGATTAATTGGAGTGTATACCAAATAACGATCGGATAAAATCATATTGATTCAAGGGTTTTGTATGCGTGTGTTTGCAGAGAGAATTCTGATCAAGGAATCGATCAGCGTGAATGGTTTTTGGTATTCGAAATTCCTATTATCCAGAGAAACGCTTTTTGGTCAGGAGTAACCTCCTTGCAGTTAATTAAAATTTAAATGAATTAAATTCATTTAATTTAATCTGAAATTTAATTTTGTAGTGAATTTAACATATCAATGTTAGTCCAAATAAAAAATTAACCCTCGTTAGTCTTGTTAATATACAAATATGAGTCGACTCATATTTGCATATTGAACACAATCTATTTTACACTAAAATACCAACATTAACAACTTATTTTACTCGGATAATTAATGTGTAAATCGTTGTTTTTAGGTGTGTCCTGTGTGTCTTATTAAACCTAAGGATATGGCTTTCAATTGTGGGCATCAGGTGAGCTTCAACACCCAATTTCTACGTTACAACAAACATATTTTCTTTAAAAATCTTGGTACAATATTATTGTTGTTGGTCTTAACAGGCGTGTTGCGAGTGCGGAGTCTATTTAACGTCTTGTCCGATTTGCGGGAATGTGATCGGCACCAAAATACCGTTGCTCTAATAGCCCCAACCTATGTGTGAAGATCTATCTATATTGAGCAACTACATCTTCATATAAATGTGCAAGATATTTTGTGATGTAAACATATTTTTGACTGTTTTTGCTTGTATTCTTATGTCATGGTTGATTTTAAAGACAAAATAGAGTTGAGCCCAACATATGTCTTTGTGTATATGTGCAATAGGGGTGAGCTCGGTTTGGTTCGGTTTTTGGCTCGAACCGAACCGAAACCGAATGTTTCGGTTCCTAGAAAAAGAAAACCATTCGGTTTAGGTTTTTTTTCGGTTCGGTTTTTTAGGTTTTTTTTCGGTTTCGGTTTGGTTTGGGTTTTTTTTTATAGTATGTGGTTAATATATTTATAAACTTTAAATGTCTAGTCTAAAAAGATAATTATATAATAGTAACAAGCAACTGCAGTCGTAACATAAATTCTAAAAACAAAAGTCACACATGACACGCGTAACCATACAAAATAAAGTGGTTTTAAATTCAACAGATAGTGTCGCGACTTCAGATAAAAGGACGATGCTAACTGATATCGTCATTAGTGTCGTGACTTTGTGTTTACACATAGGCTCTCGGTTCGGTTCGGTTTTTCGGTTAGGTTCGATTTTTATTCTACATGAAACCGATTTTGGTTCGGTTTTACCTCGGTTTGGTTTTTTTCGGTTCGGTTTTATCGGTTTTTTTCGGTTCCGATTCGGTTTTTCCAATTTTTTGCTCACCCCTATTTGCAAGTAAGGTGTGAAAACTGGAAAGCATACCATGATAATGGGCAAAGGCTTTCGATTCATGATTGTCGAATTATCCACCAGGGTCGCATTGGATGGTCTTAATTTTCTGATTAAATTGTGTTTGAATGTTTGGGCCAATTCAGTTGGGCCATACTCATTGTAACTGGCAAGAGCTTGGGCAGGTCCAGTTGATGGGCTCAATGGCGAAGCTTGAAAGAAGATCCCAAGAGGGTAGGACTTAGAAATTCTATCAGTGGACGATACTCAATACATCCGAGGGGGCAATACGTAATACATATAAATTTTTATACATAAAATCACAAAAATAGATATTTCTAGACGAAAAAACCGAGGGGGCAGTCGTCCCCTCCCGTCCCTTCTAAGCTTCCCCCATGGATGGCTAACTGGGCATAGACGACTGTTGCATTTTAAATTGGTATATCTACAGAAACCGGCGTGAACCGACATTCTTTAATTATACGAGGCACATGAAACTAGACATAGTTTTCTCGAAAGGGTTGGTGGTATCGATTACACATATTAGGAGTGCAAAGATGCATCAAGATCATTTTATCGTTGTGATCATCTATGATTGTGTCCATAATGCTTAACTAGTTAGTGCCCCGGGTAAATACCCGAGGCTGTGATATAAAAAGAATTAAACGAAGTAAAAGAATAAAGTTTTTTTTCAAATTTTCTCTGAGAAATGAAGGAGATTGATGAATCAAAGTTATGGTATTGTAAAACAAATATGAATAATTTTTGTATGGAAAGAATTTTATTTTTTTTATTTTTAATTATAAGATCTTTTCTTTTTGTAAATACCATTTAAATTTTTAATTCAAAAATCTATAAAAATAACACATAAGCTAATCCTAGGTGGCACACCTTAAATTGTGCCACCTAGACATTAAAAACTTGTGTTTATTATATAGTATAGATGCCATGACATCATGTGATCTATGAATTTGGCATGCATTGTTATTGTGCCACCTAGACATTAAAAACTTGTATTTATTATATAGTATAGATGCCATGACATCATGTGATCTATGAATTTGGCATGCATTGTTATTGTGCCACCTAGACATTAAAAACTTGTATTTATTATATAGTATAGATGCCATGACATCATGTGATCTATGAATTTGGCATGCATTATTTGACAACAAGTTCTAACGGTGTCATTAATGTTTTGAATTGATCAACTGTTTATTTATTTTTATTATTTTCATTTCATTGGTTTCAAAACTTATATTTAAACGTCGGCGATGCTTAATTACAGGGTGGACATCCTCATAATTTCATAGCAATTTCATTTTCACAATTGAATTAAATGAAATTCGAGCATTGACTATTTCAATTTTATTTGGCATTTTTGTATCATATATGACACGCTCAAATAATATCTAGTTTCCTGCAGCACGATAAGGTTTTTGGTAAATAATAATGGGTGGAAAGAACTCAAAAACACCAAGCACAAGAATCCCTCCAGATTCCCGTTATCAGAGCGTTACTTCCGCCCCAAGTCATCATCAGGCATCGACGTCTCGAAGAAGGTTGGATCAAAAGTACTCAAGAATACCCGATGACTACGAGACGCTTGAGCAGGTAATTAACTAACTTGTTAATCAAGTTACGTGTTAATTTCTTTGATCGTGTTTTGTAATATGTATTACGTTTTAGGTTACGTCCGCTCTTGCTGAAGCTGGACTTGAATCTTCGAATCTCATTGTTGGTATCGATTTCACCAAAAGCAATGAGTGGACAGGTTAGTTAATTTCATCGTTCTTAAAATAAAACCTGTCGCTAAATCTTAATTAATTCAATCACTAGTATGCTAGTCTAGCCTATGATTTCATTGCAAACTCTCATTTTCTTGCTAAAGATAGGTAATTTTTTACGGTTCGGTTTAGCTGGTTTATTTAACATGTCAAACCACGAACTCCAGCTGTGATAAACCACAAAAAAAAAAAAAAAAAAAAACTTTGAAAAAACATAAAGTAAACCAGACAATTTTACTGTTTTAATCCTTAATGTTAGACGGTTTGATTTTGAAGTTTTACACTTTTTCAAGATTTTTTAAATTCATAATTTTGTATTAAACTAGGTTTTAAGAACCCGCTTGTTGCCTCGGATACGTGGGATGAAAAAATGTTTTAATGTGCTAAAGACGTAAAAAATCAAAGAAACATCACTTTGCTACTATATATTAAGAAAACGGAAAAATACGGTAACAGGAAAAAATTGCTAAATAGTGTTTTCAATGTGACGACACTATTTATCAACACGTTACTTTACTTATATAGAGTAATTTTCAAAAATGATAAAAAGTTATTGATGAATATATATAAACAAATCAAATTAGGGAAGACATCTTTCAAGGGAAAAAGTTTACACAACATTAATGGGATGTTACAAAATCCTTATGAAGAAGCCATATCGATCATAGGCCAAACTCTAGCGGCTTTTGATGAGGATAATTTGATCCCGTGTTTCGGCTTTGGAGACGGTAGGTACTATCTGTACTATATTATCTATATATATAATAAAAGAAAAGTTTTTGGCATCACAATTTGCCATGTGGCACCACCACATTCATTCTCAACAATTTTTCCCGCCAATTCTCCTAATTATGGAAGTGATTTGTATTTCTAATTTTTTATTTATTACATTTTAAATTATTTAATAACCAATTATTTAATTACTAAAGATATAAAAATACATAATTGTCTTAAATTATGATTCTATTTATAGTTTTTTTTTAAAAAGTCACCCGTGTAACACACGGGGATAAAAAACTAATCTTCTATATCTATATATATAATAAAAGAAAAGTTTTTGGCATCACAATTTGTCATGTGGCACCACCACATTTATCCTCAATAATTTTTCCCGCCAATTCTCCTAATTATGGAAGTGATTTGTATTTCCAGTTTTTTATTTATTGCATTCTAAATTATTTAATAACCAATTATTTAATTACTAAAGATATAAAAATACATAATTATCATAGATTATGATTGTATTTATAGTTTTTTTTTAAAAGTCACCCGTGTAACACACGGGGATAAAAAACTAGTAATACATATAAGAAGAGTAAACTTGTCAATCACTTAAAGAAAATTAAGAGTTTTAAGGATATAAAATAGTGTTTTTTTTAACAAGGAATTAAAGTTATCTTATTAATGAAAACTAAAAATTAAACAATCTTTTTAATGATCATTGAAATTTACTGATGTTTAACGATGTTATATAAGTATAGTAAATAACAAGTCAAATACAATAAATTGTTTTTCATATACAGAAATAAGTACCACATTTTAATTGTCACAAACGCGACATCGTACAGGTTTCCGACTAGTAAATTATAGGAATTTGTTTCATTAATTAACGTGTTTTCTTTTTGTGTGTTTCTAAACATACATGTTTTGTAGCATCGACTCATGATACTGGTGTGTTTAGTTTTTATCCTGATTCGCATTATTGTCAAGGATTTGAGGACGTTCTGATGCGTTACAAAGAGATAGTTCCTCAACTTAAACTTGCAGGTAGGTTTGTGATGTTTGTAATATATAAACCATGATACCGGTTTTCAAAAAAGTTTTTTTTTTTTTTAACGACCACCAAAGACAAACCATAGGTAAAACGGGTCTCACACCCGCTAAGAATAGACGGTGTTGAAAATCTCAGGCCCATTGGCCACGGTTAGAGAAAACTGGGATGGATCTTAGAGAACGTGTGAATTGCGTTTGTGTTTCAGAGTTCTATCGTTAATTAAAGATGATCTTCTGTTTGTAGGACCAACTTCCTTTGCACCGATAATAGAAACCGCAATAACAATTGTTGAAGAAACTGGTGGCCAATACCATGTCTTGCTGATTATAGCTGACGGTCAGGTGATCCCTCAAACACTCTGACCATTAGGTAATCCTACACATATTATGACTAATTGAAAAAGTATGTGTATTTACTTCCATTTAGGTAACAAGAAGTGTCGATACTGAACATGGTCATTTCAGTACACAAGAACGTAACACCATTGACGCCATTGTTAAAGCAAGGTAACATTTAGTGTTATGAAATTAACTGTATTCCACTCAGAATTTACTAACATTCTTGTTACTTTCATCACAGTAGCTACCCGTTATCCATAATATTGGTAGGAGTCGGTGACGGTCCATGGGACATGATGAAGGAGTTTGATGACAATATACCTTCTCGAGCGTTCGACAATTTGCAGGTTTGAAATAACTTAATCGTCGCTAAAGAAAAACTGCATTGCTCTTTTTTGTGACGCTGATCGGCTCTTGTTTCTTGCTAGTTTGTGAATTTTACGGATATTATGTCGAAGAATATCGACCTAATAAAAAAACGGACAGAATTCGCATTAACCGCATTGATGGAAATACCTTCTCAATACCAAGCAACCCTTCAGCTTGGGCTACTCGGGTAATCTCAAATGTCGGTTTAGCATCAATAAACCATGAATCATACGCGTAAACCTGCTTTACGAGTATGATCTTACTAAACATGTTTGTTTATTTCTTTCTACATGTTTTAGTGATATAACAAGATTGATTTTATGACTTTTCACTTATCTTTACATTGTTAACCAGTGCCCGGACAGGTTATTCTTCAGTCATCGTTCCTCTTCCTCCGCCTGGCAATGGCAGTTTAAGAAATTAGCTCATACCATGTAAATGTGATACCATGTACATCTTCAATTCTACTTGTGAAGATGAGGTAATTAGATGCTAAGAAGTTTATTCTTACTACTATATGTATTGATTTCAGATATACATATTAAGATAAATAAAAATTCATTTCAATTATATAAATAAACAAAAACAAACTACCCACATGTTGACACATTTGACACTGTTCATATGTACCATTTAATGAGAACAGGACACGTAAGTCATTCTTTACGCGTGTCTTTAAATCTTGGTAAGACAACTGTTGTCAATATTTCAGTTTAACAATATGAATATAAAAAAACTAGGGATCTCAATATTTCAGTTTCATGCCAATTAAACCCATAAGCGCATGAGATAGACGATGACCGAACTCACACATCAACTCACACATGAGGTGTTTGAGTAAGTGAGTTGTGTGGTGCAGTTGGTATTTTTAAATTACCTTTTTAAATACTAAACAAGTACTTCTTTAGTGAGTTGTGAGATTGTTATAGGATTACGAGGTTTCCCCAACAAACTCACGGAGCAAACCATGGTGTGAGAATTACAACACCAAATGACCCCTGCCACCACCCACGCAAGGGGGGGGGGGGGTGTTCGACAGCGGGAATTCCACTCACACAGAAACTCATGGATATATACTGTATGACTTAACTTGACTCAAATAGTTTGAAAACGAATCAAATGTTTGAAACAAACACCAAATTAGCTTTTTGATTCCAAGAATCCCAACTCACTATAACCAATAAATTTAACTTAGATGATAGCTTGGTATAAATGATGGTTTCTAACTAAAAGATTCTAGGTTCAAGTCCTATAGGTACCAGTGTGAAAATTATATTTCTGTTAAAAATATATATTTACATTTAGTCTTCTTTTAGTTTAACCTAATAGGTAGTGATGTTTAAACCGGTCCTTTAACAATCGGTAATAGGTATGATTAAAATGGTCAAAACTGGATTTTGTTGAAACAAATTTTGGCTTCAAACCGGTTTTTTATTTGGGATTTCACCATTTCAAAATAGGTTTTCTTACTGTGTTTTGGCTAGTTAAAGTCTAAATTAACCCGGTTTCAGCTCGCACACCCCCAATGGTTCCTATGTGTCAGTGTCTAAACAGTTCCTAGAAAAACAGGTTTCAATTCCCATTTTTAACCGGTTCTAGTTCTAGATTTGGTTTTTCAACACGTCTAACCAATACCCATTCTCTCTTGTTTTTGTACCACAAACACATCCTCAAAATTGTACTCCTAAAGTCCACATATTTCACTTTGCAAGACTTAAACCTTATAGTGGGATAAACATTGGATATCGTCGAGCTAAATGCCTCTTAATATCGATGTCACTTCTATAAATAATAAATATTTATCCCATAAGAGCATTCACAGGAGGTTCTATATCCTCATCCCAATTTTTAACTAGAAAACACTACATTTTAAATTAAATAATATTTTTTCTAACTTCATCATTATATTTTCTTTCTTTTTCACTCAATCACTTTAAAAAAAATTATAGAAAATCTACACTGTTTCTTCAAATATATGATGAATAATAACTTTTTCATCTCCTCCACTTTTAACCACTCACAACAAAACCTCAAATTTTAGGGACTCCCCTAACACAAATATGAAAACCATGTTATCAGATATCATTGTTTCACTCATGCTCTTCTTCCCCCGACCCTAATTTGCCCCCTTTCGATTCAACTGAGAAAATAATTCAAGTCAAAAGAATAGAAGCATCAACCGAAAAAATCAATAACCAAACCAGTGACACACTTAAGCAAAAAACCTCTATCTTGATGATAGAGCCGTCGCTACGAGATTTAACAACCAATATGTTTAGTTTTTATCCTGATTCGCATTATTGTCAAGGATTTGAGGATGTTCTGATGCGTTACAAAGAGATAGTTCCTCAACTTAAACTTGCAGGTACGTTTGTGATGTTTGTAATATATAAACCATGATACTGGTTTTCATAAAAGATTTTTTTTTGTTTTTTGTTTTTTAACGACTAGCAAATATAAACCAGACTGTCACACCCCGGTTTTCCCAACCAAGATGCGACTAACTGGCATCATATTCAAAGCAGCGGAAGTCATCGGATCAACTACATAAGGACCATTTTTATTTAAATAGATAAGGAAATGGGCGGAACCCTTGCATGACATCAGAGTTAATACAATTTTTAGGAAATACAAATACATCGCGAAACATAAAGAAACATAAGTCGTTTATTAATAGCGTTGAGGTCTTCTAGGAAAGAGGGTAGGTCTTCTAAGCGGTACTTTAGCATCCATATTTAGAAAAGCCATCTAAAGTCCTTAGCAATCAACATCCTGAAACACATGCTCAAAATAATACGTTAGCTATAAAGCTAGTGAGTCCATAACTTGACACAATAATAGCCGGCATCAAAAGTAGTAGGTGTATATATAAGCATGTCACATTTGTATCCACCAATCAATCTGTCTCAAGGCCGCAGCCCCAAGGTGAGCAAATGTCTAAATGAAAACCCCGTTTATATTACACTTACTCGGCATACATACATGATGCAAAAACGTGGTGTAAGCGACGAGTTAACCAACGTTAACTAAGTAGCCAAAAATTAGCCGATGGTCGAGTATTCCCCAATTCACCTTAGGGGAAAGCACCGTGCAGAGGTGGGATTTTCCATGGTCCCAATGTCAAGTAGTACTACCCACATATGTATGTGGCTCAAAGAGTTAATGATTGCACAAAGTACACGTCAATATACACCATAAAAATAGTTTGACTCATGAGCATGTATTTCGCCCCAAAAGTTTAAGTAAAAAGGGGGAGTTTAGAGTTATGAAACTCACCAAAGTCTTGAAGTGAAGTGGCTAGATACGATCACCGTTTAAAAGATCTCCTAGTTCACATAACATAATACTATTAAGTATAATACGAGGTACGTCCTAACCGTGCATGTGAGTGGATTAATTAAGC
Organism: Deinandra increscens subsp. villosa; assembly: GCA_039602395.1. Taxonomy (NCBI): domain Eukaryota; kingdom Viridiplantae; phylum Streptophyta; class Magnoliopsida; order Asterales; family Asteraceae; genus Deinandra; species Deinandra increscens. The sequence continues at coordinate 71,563,578 of JBCNJP010000008.1, read as the reverse complement.
CATGGTTTAAAGGCATAATTAACTAATTATTTTATAAACTAGATTAGAAATTGTGTTTAACTATTTACGCATATATATATATATACATTTAAACTAATGGTATATATATATATATTTGAAAGGAATTTTTGTTTAGTTACGTGACATGAAATTTTGTTTAATTTTATTTAGTTAGTCATAACTTAATAATTCGAATAAATGTAATAATGATAATATTTACAATAAAGTACGTTGAAATCAAATATTATGTGCACATGAGAGACGGCATAATATCACAATTTGGTAATTACTCTTTTAGTCTCTAAACATGCAATTTTGTGTCACATAGTTAAAAATAAAAATTTTATTTAGTCAATATAAATTTAAGCAGGAGTCTAGCATACAACTTAAAATTTCATAGTTACATTTCTAGTTCCTAACTTTATGTCTAAAGTGATGACTTAATAAAAATAGTCATATTAACATACCCATGTGCATAATACTGTTGCATAAGATGGACTCATGTTTATAACTTATGTTTGAAAGTTATGACTCAGTATTTATAATTTAATAATAAAAATAATAATTTCAATTCTTCCTGCTAGTAAAATGTCACATGAAATTCCCTACCCACAACTTCATAATTACATATTTTAACTCTTACTCGTGTCATAAAAAAAATAAAGAAAATATGATTTATGTCACATAGTACTATGCCTCTTGTTGTCGCTGGTGACCCATACCAACAATTCCATAATTGTACCTTTGAAGTATCCCATTAATATTTAAGTTTACTTCGATGGATTAGTCAAGAGTTTGATTACTACTATTATCCACCGGGTTATACCGTATTATTATTATTACTAGGAAAGTTCTTATACTTTTCCTTTTTGTGTGTGCTTAACATGGCAGAAAACAATTAGTGTATTAATATGAAGTTTTGAGGATGAATGGCCTGTACCAGTGAGTTAAGATACAAAATGGTGGTGGAGATGACGAGCCTTGATCTTCAGATTTCTGGTTACCAACAAACTTCCATTACTTCGACTGATTTTTCTTGTAGTGAGTAGATTGTTTTTGGTGGGTTTCTAGTGAAGGAGGAAGTTGGTTTAAATAGAATGGGGAAATGTAGAGAGAGGAAAATGAAAAATCTCTGCAAAATCTTGGGAAGATTTGTGAAATATTTTGGATGGATTTAGGGAAAGATATGCATATTCAAGGATTGGTGGTTTAAGATTATAGTGATTTTCCAGATTCATGCATTTTGGAGAAGGAATGAAAAGAAAATTAAAACTAAAAATGGGAAATGGGGTTGTGTACTTGTGTTAGTGGCGCAGGGTTCGGGGTGGGGGTTTGGGAATAATTTATTTGAAAATACAATAGAATTAATTCTATTGACTAGTTAGCAGTTGCACTCATACACCCTGAGTTCATGAAAATAAAAATACTAGAAACCAATTTAACATTCTTCGTAAGAGTGTGTTTTGTATGTATATACAGAATATAGCATGATAAATTATTTAATAAGTTATATGTTTAATGAGAGTCAATTTTTGGAGTTTGGGTTCGTTTATTTTTAAAAGGGTTAATTATTTTACTATTTATAATTTGTAAATGTGTAGAGTTTTATAAATAGGTAGTTTAGATCATTAGGTGTGTTATTTAAAGAAAATATTATGTAGTAGTTTGAGATGGTATAAGGATGTTTATTCATACACTACGTAGCACGTGTTTATTTATTTAGTCGTAAGTTTTCTTTTTATAACCCAAGTGTTTTACTATAAGCCGACTAGGCTAGTGTTTACGGATGTAACTAAAGAGTTTATTCCTAAGCAAGAAATCATAGCTCATGTTGGTCTTTAATCCGGATCCAAGACGGTAGTTTAGACGGAGATCAAATGATCATAAAATAAATAGATGATAAAAGGAAAAAAAAATTAACCTGAAAATTCGGGGTTGTGACATTAGACCATCCCAGGGAAACTAATGGTAAAAGGGGTCTCACACCCGCTAAGAATAGACGGTGTTGAGAATCTCAGGCCCATTGGCCATGGTTAGAGAAAAGTGGGATGGATTTTAGAGAACGTGTGAATTGTGTTTGTGTTTCTGAGTTCTATCGTTAATTAAAGATCTTCTGTTTGTAGGACCAACTTCCTTTGCACCGATAATAGAAACCGCGATAAAAATTGTTGAAGAAAGTGGTGGCCAATACCATGTCTTGCTGATTATAGCTGATGGTCAGGTGATCCCTCAAACCGTCTAACCATTAGGTAATCCTACACATATTATAACTGATTGAAAAAGGATGTGTATTTACTTCCATTTAGGTAACAAGAAGTGTCGATACTGAACATGGTCATTTCAGTACACAAGAACGTAACACCATTGACGCCATTGTTAAAGCAAGGTAACATTTAATGTTATGAAATTAACTATATTCCACTCAGAATTTACTAATGTTCTTGTTACTTTCATCACAGTAGCTACCCGTTATCCATAATACTGGTAGGAGTCGGTGACGGTCCATGGGACATGATGAAGGAGTTTGATGACAATATACCTTCTCGAGCGTTCGACAATTTGCAGGTTTGAAATAACTTAATCGCCGCTAAAGAAAAACTGCATCACTCTTTTTTTGTGACGCTGATTAGCTCTTGTTTCTTGCTAGTTTGTGAATTTTACGGATATTATGTCAAAGAATATCGACCCAATGAAAAAACGGACAGAATTCGCATTAACCGCGTTGATGGAAATACCTTCTCAATACCAAGCAACCCTTCAGCTTGGGCTACTCGGGTAATCTCAAATGTCGGTTTAGCATCAATAAACCATGAATCATACGCGTAAACCTACTCTACGAGTATGATCTTACTAAAGATGTTTGTTTATTTCTTTCTACATGTTTTAGTGATATAACAAGATTGATTTTATGACTTTTTCACTTATGTTTACATTGTTAACCAGTGCCCGAACAGGTTATTCTTCAGCCATCCTTCCTCTTCCTCCGCCTGGCAATGGCAGTTTAAGAAATTAGCTCATACCATGTAAATGTGATACCATGTACATCTTCAATTCTACATGTGAAAATGAGGTATGTAGATGCTAAGAAGATTACTCTTACTACTATATGTACTGTACTGATTTCAAATAAACATATTTAGATAAATAAAAATTCATTTCTAATTATATAATTATATAAATAAACAAAAACAAACTACCCACATGTTGACACAGTTGACACTATTCATATGTACCATTCAATGAGAAGGTGACACGTAAGTCATTCTTTACGTGTGTCTTTAAATCTCGGTAAGACAACTGTTGTCAATATTTCAGTTTAACAATTTGAATATAAAAAACTAGGGATCTCAATATTTCAGTTTCATGCCAATTAAACTCATAAGGGCATGAGATAGACGATGACCGAACTCACACATCAACTCTTACATGAGGTGTTTGAGTCAGTGAGTTGTGTGGTGCAGTTGGTATTTTTTAAATTACCTTTTTAAATACTAAACAAGTACCTTTTTAGTGAGTTGTGAGATTGTTATAGGATTACGAGGCTCCCCAACTCACGGAGCAAACCATGGTGTGAGATTTACAACACCAAATGACCCCTGCCACCACCCACGCATAGGGGGGGGGGGGGTGGTTCCACAGCGGGAATTCCACTCACACAGAAACTCATGGATATATACTCTATGACTTGACTCAAATAATTTCAAAACGAATCAAATGTTTGAAACAAACACCAAATTAGCTTTGTATGACTTGACTCAAATAGTTTCAAAACGAATCAAATGTTTGAAACAAACACCAAATTAGCTTTTTGATTCCAAGAATCCCAACTCACTATAGCCAATAAATTTAACTTAGATGATAGCTTGGTATAAATGATGGTTTCTAACGAAAAGATTCTAAGTTCAAGTGCTATAGAGTACCAGTGTGAAAATTATATTTATGTTAAAATATATATTTACATTTAGTCTTGTTTTAGTTTAACCTAATAGGTAGTGATGTTTAAACCGGCCCTTTAGCAATCGGTAATAGGTATGATTAAAATGGTCAAAAATGGGTTTTGTTGAAACAAATTTTGGCTTCAAACCGGTTTTTTATTTGGGATTTCACCGTTTCAAAATAGGTTTTCTAACTGTGTTTTGGCTAGTTAAAGTCTAAATTAACCCGATTTCAGCTCGCACACCCCCAACGGTTCCTATGTGTCAGTGTCTAAACGGTTCCTATGTGTCAGGTTTCGATTGCCATTTTTAACTGGTTCTAGTTCTAGATTTGGTTTTTCAACACGTCTAACCAATACCCATTCTCTCTTGTTTTTATACCGCAAACACATCCTCAAAATTGTACTCCTAAAGTCCACATATTTCACTTTGCAAGACTTAAACCTTATAGTGGGATAAACATTGGATATCGTCGAACTAAATGCCTCTTAATATCGATGTCACTCCTATAAATAATAAATATTTATCCCATAAGAGCATTCACAGCAGGTTCTATATCCTCATCTCAATTTTTAACTAGAAAACACTACATTTTAAATTAAATAATATTTTTTCTAACTTCATCATTATATTTTCTTTCTTTTTCACTCAATCACTTAAAAAATATATATAGAAAATCTACACTGTTTCCTCAAATATATGATGAATAATAACTTTTTCCTCTCCTTCACTTTTAACCACTCACAACAAAACCTCCAATTTTAGGGACTCCCCTTACACAAATATGAAAACCATGTTATCAGATATCATTGTTTCACTCATGCTCTTCTTCCCCCGACACCCTAATTTGCCCCCTTTCAATTCAACTGAGAAAATAATTCAAGTCAAAAGAATAGAAGCATCAACCGAAAAAATCGATAACCAAACCAGTGACACACTTAAGCAAAAAACCTCTATCTTGATGATAGAGCCGTCGCTACGAGATTTAACAACCAATATATATGTTATAAAATTGTGTCATTTGCTGTAATTTGAGAATTTATTAAATGCAATTTTTAATTTTTTTTTTTGTCATTACATATAAAAATTATATATGTTCATGACAAATGTTACTCGAGTCGAGATGCGACTTACAAAACAATTGAATTTCAGGGTCTTTCGGGATTTCAGAATATCCAAATTTGATGTTGAACAAAACTGTAACCAAAATTGATTTTCAACAAATACAACACAACAAAACTAATGTAACAAAACCCAGTTAGGTCCTAGCTTAAGACATACCAGAAATTTTTTTGCTTGCTCTATTTTTGTGTCTGCTAGAGTGCTCTTTGTAAATTGCTCCCTGGTCTTGTGTGAGTTAACCGGGTTGACCCGGTATAATTATATGATCATGAGAGCTGCAATGGGTGTAGTGCAACACCATGCCGAGCAGCCGGAAGGGATCCCCACCGACCTAAACGGGGTTCCTGATGATGATGAAATATGTAAGCATGGGATTATACAACGGTTTAGAGTCGAGAGAGAAAGTAGGTGAAACTCACCTTGCCAACTCCAGCAACCAAAAACTTCCCTGATTTGGCAAACGCCAAAGAATTTACGTATCCGGCCTAGAATACAAGTGGATAGATGTCAGAATAAAATGAAACGAAAAATATCAACATTTTTTTTAATACATATTTCTGAACTTACATCAACAAAAAATCAACACGGCATAAGAATAAGTTTGGGTCGAAAAAGGTGAAAACATGTCTGGGTTGAGACGGGCCCAAAACAAATTTGGGTTGAAACGGGCCAACTCAGGTTGACCCACTGACACTCTTCCTACTGTTTTCTTACTATATAGACTGCGGGTGACATTCAGCATTGGTTGACCAAATGAATTTTTTTTACCGACCACTTTGACCAATTAGAGAAGAGATACGAAAACTTACTAATGGCAGCTCAAAAAGTGGCTGAACGCCTTTAGCATCATCTTCTATTTGCCAAAGACGAACAACACCATTACCAGCTCCTGATGCTGCAAGATCACTGCCTCTACATACAGCAACAGAACTAACCCAAGAAGAAGCAGACGTGCCCAGCTTTTCAGGAACATCATCTAAATCATCCGGAAGAAAATGATATTTAAATGGTTCTTTTCTCAAAACCATAAAAATTCAAGTTCTTAATAGTTACTGAGCTTGAAAATGTAAAACGAAATTTACAAAGTTGATTACCTTTACTACCGTTCAATAAATCGCCATTTGGTTTAACATCGAGCGTGTTTGGAGCTAATAAAGGATGTGCATTTTTCATAATATGAAGGGGTTTCTTTCTCAATACGCTCCAATGCTCAACACTACCATCATCTGAGCCTGATAAAAATTCATCATTGTTAATAAAACAGCAGCACTCTAATGATGATGCAGGAGCCCGAAATACTAGCTGTGACTCCTCAGGAACCTGTGTTCATTGAAAATGCAAGTATAAATACTAATGGTGTATTTGAATATTTTACGATTACTTAAAAGTGCAAACTGCACGAAATATAAACAAACTATATAGTACTTGGCTACTTTCATTTAATTTTCCGGTTCTTATTACTTTACTACCTGTTTAAGCAACCAACTTACAATTTACAACCAATTTCAGCAGCCACCTTACATTTTACGACCAATTTTACCAACCAACTTACAATTTGCTACAGATTTCAGCCACCAACTTACATTAACTACTGGTTATAGTAGCGAATAACATGTTCAACGATGGCATGTCATTTTTTGCTAATTTTTCAAAAATTGCTGGTGAGACATCCTATTTGTCATTTTTGTGTAGCACGTGATGTGATAATTAATAACAATATTTTAATATAGAACATAAAGAAGGGCGATGTTTGGAATTCCTCAGGCCAATCATTGTACCTTCCATAAGTGCATTGTTCGATCACGACCAACGGTTAGAACACGTTCTTTTCTTAAGCAATCGATGGTTAAAACATCACTTTGATGACCAAATAGTGTCGTTATGTAAGATCTGTCTTCTGCGTTCCATATTTTGATTGTTCGATCATATGACCCAGAAAACAATTCTGATGTCCCTTGCCTGAAAGTCAGGCAAGAAACAGGCCCTTTATGACCTGGAAAAGCCTGCAAAAAAACCCCAACTAACATATAAGAACATATTCAACCCATGTATGTGAAAATGAGTCAATGTGGTAAAACTTAAAAACAAATAAAACAATCTAAAGCCACCCAGAAAGAATCAGACCAGTTCTTTTATAATGGTTTTCAATTTTTATAATCATATAAAATCAATGGAGCAAACATTTGTATAAGATTCCTTCTAAACGTGTACACCTGTTCTGTGAAGTTCATTGCATAATATTTTCACTAATGAAGGTCTAGCCATCTCATGTCTAGTTCTAGTATATCCTAAGCAGATTTCAAAATTAAACATGTGACAATTTTGTACCGTTTATTATGAATGGGCTGATTTGTGTTGTGTTTTATCTTATATGGGAACAGGTTGAAACTTGAAAGTTACCCACTTATCCAATGTCTTTGTAATATATACAACCTCCTAAATTATATTATTCAAAGATTTAAATTATTATTGTAATAAACTAGCAATATTGCTTCTGATTCGTGAACAATATTTAACACATTGTAGGCCCATTAGGGCCTACAAAGCCCTTCACGCCTAACAGGCTATCCCACTACTTAGTCATGTTTAGATGCTTCTAGGTTAACCAATTGCCAAAACCTAATTGCTTCATAGTTCCAGGTTGTTTAGGACTGTTTATCTCCTTAATCCTCCAAAGAACTGTGAGTCACGTAGCATTTGATTAGAGACCTAGACCTTAGGGCACTTCAAACACCCATGTTGTCTGTACCTCACCATGGTTTGCTATAGCCTTTAGGGCTTGTCTATAACCCTAACCGTTAAACCTACCATAGGATTAGAATAGGATTAGAATACCTTGTCTTAGGTACCTTATCCACTATAGTGAGTCAGTGACAGTCATAAGCTGACCCAGATATTGGGCAAGAGGAGTCGAACCAAAGTCGTATCTTCTACAATTGATCTTTCTCAGAATTTCCACAATCGTTTTTATCATTCTCTTTTAAAACCTAAATTTTCCAAAACCAACACTTCATACACAACTAAATATTGATAAATGATTGTTCCAAAGTCCAAACCATTTTGTGTCCACGATTTGACAATTCGGTATTTACCAATACTATATTACATTCGTAAGTACACTTGCCTAACGTGTGTGTATAGTTCCTTGGTGAACAAGCATTCTATAAATTTAAAACGTGGTAGCGTCTTGAGCAAAACATAACTACTTTCACACACATTAGTAAATTAAATATATAGGTGACCTTAATGAAAAAAGTTGAATACTTAGGTGGCCTCAACGCACATTATCCCTAGTATTTATAATCGTATTAAATTTATAAACTATTCATGAAATTAAAATTTCAAGCACCAAAAAAATACCTGAATATGCTCCCGTGTGTGTGTATCCCATAAATGTATATGTCGATCAAAGCCACCACTAGCCAAATACCTTCCATCAGAGCTTACAGCAAGAGCCAAAATATGTTTACTTCGCTTTTTAGCTCGACCCTGTGGATCTTTTGCACCATGAGATTTCAATACTTCCTCACTAGGCCAAACATATGTTTCTGTTTTCCCAGTATCAACATCCCACTGAACAATATAACCATCTTTTGACGCTGAAAATCCTTTAGAATCATCCTCTGATAAAACCACAGCTGTTACAGATTGCCTGTGTTTCACTAGAACTCGAAATCCTTCTGTTTTTCTCGGATCTTTTACCCTAAAAGTACAGATCACTAACAAGAATCAGCTTCACTAGAAAATAAAGTGTATTCATTTCCTCTAGATGTTATACAATTTCTTAGCATCACTGCATCAGACAGAAACTAGTACAATCATCCTAAATATTAAAATTCACTCTCGACCGCAATGGTTTAGATCTAATTTTTCAGTTTAATGTTACAGTTATTTGACCAAATGCATATTTGAACTTAATAACTCAAATTAGCTTGAATCCACCCACAGCCAATGCTGTTAACAGAATTAACAAACAGAATTAATAGAACCTAACCGTTTACAACTGAAACCTATAGGTTAACATGTAGCTAATTGGACTCTTAAAGCTCAAATTCAGGCATTTCTTCTGCAAATATGACTAGAACAATAAGTCAATAAGAATGAGATTCTAGATAGAAAATCAAAATCTACCTTGAAGCAATCAATCTACGAACACGCCCACTATCTTCAAGCTGCTGCGCCTGCAACATTCGCGCAACCAGAGAATCCCTATCTCCGTCCTCTTTACCACCTCTCTCATCAACTTCATCGCCGTCCTCCTCCTCTCTCCTCGACGCCGCCCTCATCTTCTCCAAATACGCCTCCGCTACTCTCTTCCGCTTCTCCGCCGCGGTCTCCTCTTCCTCCGATTGACCTCCGTCATCCACCGCCGCCACGTTTCTGTCATCATACTCGTCGGAATCGCTGCTCTTAATGCTGTCGTCATCGTTTTCATCGTCGATTTTTCTCCGGCGCTTCGAATCGCCGTCGAAGAACGGGTCCGGTTTGTCGGATTTGAACCGCTTGCTTTTGTGGCCGTTTTGAGTCGGCTTGTTGTTTCTGAACTTCTTTCGATTCATCATGGTTAACGGTTACACGAAGAATAAACAGAATCTCGGAATTAGGGTTTAAGGGTTAAATTAGGGTTTATTGTTCGTGACAGAGCATGAGAATGAGGATGAAAGTGAAGGAGATGATACCAAAATTCAATTGGGCCAGAAATATCAAAGCCCGTTATTGTTAATTTTTTTTTTCTTGACCGGCCCAGCCTGGCCCGGCCCGTTATTGTTACTTTATTTTGGATTCAGAAGTAGACCACGTTCACAAAATTCTTCTTCTTTAAAACATGTCCTCGGCTAATTGATAAAAATCGAATCGGTTTGGTCAAACAAAGTCAAGGCCCGGTTTAGTGTGAAACTGATTCGGGTTTCAAACCGGGTTACATTCAAAATAATTAAACCATAAACAAACCTAGTTTATCTTTCATTATTTGGTGGAGTGGATACCCTTTTACCTTCTAATGTGGAGGTCAATGGTTTAAATCTCATCTGACACAAAAAAATGTAATATATTATAGAGGTGGTCGGTGGGTCAGAGGTTTTACCACAGTGGACCTGGTTACTCGCACGGACTATAATCACAGCGTGTCGTGGGTAACATCATTTGTCATTATGAGAGTCCCGAGTAACCGAATGTTTACAGTAAAAAAAAGTTGATCCCATTTTAGTAAATTCTTTTACTTTCTTGTTTGAGTTAAATACGATTTGCGTCCCTGTGGTTTGCAGTTTTTAACCGTCTGAGTCCATTCTTTAAATTGTTAACAAATCTCGTCTCATGGTTGCTTTTTCTAATAATTCAAACCCTATGTTTTCATTGTGTTGCCAATTGAGTCCCTAGGTCTAATAGGGTTAAAAAATTTCTGTTAAATAGAAGTGGCATTTCAGTCATTTTACTTATAAAGTACTACTTATATAAGTTATTAAAACCAGGGGACTACTTTTGTAATTTTATTAATAGAATAAATAAATAAACTTTCTATCCCAACTCACCCCACCGCAGCATCTTCTTCTTCCACAGGCGACCCCCTCCTCCTCTTCATCACACTCCCTTCTCCGCTATTCTACGGCAAATCTCTGACCACCACCACTATCTTCTTTAGTCGTGGGCTTCGCCACCATCAGATCTGTAAGGACCTTCCTTAATTGAACAAAAAATACTACCCGAATCAATGAATGTGCTAGAGCGTGGTGAATCTCCCATGCCCATGTTCACCACTATTACTAACCTTATCGAGGTCATGCTTGACCTCACCCATTGTATCATTAGATTTAAGGAGTTATCAGAACAGTATATTAGCCTCGACACACCAGAACTGGTGACGGCCACCACTCATATTCCTATTACGGTTTATTGGATGATTAGAAGTGTCGTGACTTGCTCGTCCATACTTTTTAACCTAATCGGAATGGGACACGAGTATGTTATCATTTCTTCTTACATAAAGTTATCTAGGATACTATAATTAAGCATATGAATACATGTTAACTATCACATGTATGACTATGTGTGACTTGTTTAACCTGTTTAATTTTTAAAATTGTTAAAAGTCTGAATGTCTGATTACTGACATTATTACAAATCGACAATGCACGCATATAACACGTTCTTTTATCCTTATAGGCACCTCACGACGACCACCTAAGCTTAGGAACTATCTAGTTTGGCCCATAAAATCAACAATATTCATGATCACCTCAAGCATCACTTAGATCTTTGCAACCGCCATGTTGGTAAGATCAAGAATTTTACATATATATGATCACTTAATCAATGTAGATGCATATATGCATATATGCATCATATATGTAACCATTAATTTAAATTTTAAGTTACAAACAGAGGAGAAGAAGCATATTGAAGCATACCTAACTCTTATTCGCATCATGGACACTCCACATCTTGATAACATCAAGCCTCTTAAACACTTGATTTACTTAAAGGATGATCAACTACCATTATACGAGAGCTCTACGAAAAATCGGGTGAGTGATCGTTGTTCAATTGCATTGATTCGTCATATGTAGCTTATAATTTTTGTCATCAAAATTGGGTCGTTGGTCCTTTTGGCTCGTTTAAGGATATTTTAATAAAATAACGGTCAAACGAGGCAAAAGTTACATGATGCGACCCAAACGGTAAAAAAATTATAATATATGTATGATGGGTGTAATTAGGTTAGCATTGACGTATTAAAGAAGAAGATCGTGTTGCTACTCATATCCGACCTTGACATACCCACGCAAGAGCTATCGGTTCTTGACCAGATGTACAGGGAGGCGAGGGAAAACCCAACAAGACCCGAGAGTCAATACGAGGTGGTGTGGCTCCCGGTGGTGTCCAATCCTAGGACAACACCGTGGACCACGGAGAACCAAATAAAATTCGAGAGGTTAAGAAACATGATGCACTGGTATTCAGTGTTTCACCCCTCGTTACTTGATCCTGCGGTGATCAAGTACATCAAAGAGGTGTGGCACTTTAACCACAAGCCGTTGCTCGTGGTGATGGATCCTCAGGGGAGGATCGTCAACACCAACGGGCTACACATGATGTTGATATGGGGAAGCGTGGCTTTCCCGTTCACCAAGCACGAGGGAAGAAGCCCTTTGGAAAGAGGAAACTTGGAGGATCGAGTTACTAGCCGACTCAATCGAGCCAATGATTTTTAAGTGGGTGCATATTATATACCCATCTACGGTCTACCTACATTTTATGTTACACGTCTTGTTGTCATTTTAATTATTTTGCGTGACAGATTAAAGACGAAAAGTATATTTGTATATACGGAGGCAAGGACATGGAGTGGATACGGAAATTTACGACCACCGCACGAGAGGTGGCCCGTCAGGCCGAGATCCCGCTCGAGATGCTATACGTCGGGAAAAGCAACCCGAGAGAAAAAGTTCTAAAATGCAACAACATTATCCGGGCCGAGAGTCTTAACTACGTGCTACCCGACTCGAGCGCCATATGGTTCTTTTGGGCTCGACTCGAGAGCATGCTCCAGTCGAAACTACGATACGGGAAGTCCACGGACGAAGACGACCCGATTTTACGAGAGATCAACGTGATGCTAACTTATGACGGGAACGATCGGGGGTGGGCCGTGATATGTCGCGGGTCGAAGGAGTGGATGAGACGGGCCAACGGGGATACGGTTTTAACGAGTTTGGACAGTTACGAAGAGTGGCGGGACGAGGCGGACGAGAGGGGTTTCTTGCCGGTGTTGAACGAGCGGGTGGAGGCGAACCGGCCACCGCATCATTGTAATCGGTTAATCTTGCCGGGGAGCAGCGGGAGGGTGCCGGAGACGGTGGTTTGCGGGGAATGTGGGCGGTTGATGGAGAGGTTTTTCTTGTATCGTTGTTGCACTGACTAGTTAGTTAATTAACTAACTTTGTTTGTGAACTCATGTTTGTTCGTTGACTGTTTGTAAATTGTGATAGCTTCATAAGATCTGTTTTTAGTTATTATTCGCATCTTTACGCATCGGTTAGGATCCATCGTTTATTTGACACCCATTTTTTATGGGAAAAATTATGCTATAGGGCGGGTCTACCATGGGTTTACGGGTTTACGGGTTTACTAAAACTGTGTTTTGAACTTTTTTTTTTAGGAATATATATAGGAAAATTGGATTTAAATAATCTCATGTTTTGCCAATTGGCAAATAATAATCCGTCTTTTAACATTGGCAACTAGCAGTCCCACATTTACACTTATTTGTTTTCACTGGTCCCTCCATTAAAAAAAGTTAACTCCGTTAACTTTTTCATCCAACTTTTTTCAACCCCATTCTTTGATCCATCATAACTTCTTCAGTTCTTGATGAAAATTCAATCTGTAAGTTGCTATGAACTCGTGACAAAAAATCGAACAAAACTAGATCCATATTGCCTACGTTTTAAATAGATTATAATTATGAACATGTTCTTCATGAAGCTTCAACAATGGTGGATTGACCAATTGTCAATGGTTATCAAAATTGATTTCACCAACACATTTGTGATCTTAAACCGAATCTATAGCAACAAGAATCATTGAAAACCATTAAGAATTGATCAATCTACCATTGTTGAAGCTTCATGAAGAACATGAAGTTGTGAAATTTGAAATCCGATCAAAACTCCATGAAAATAAATTTCGTAACTTGCTATAGACTCGTGAGAACATGTCAAATCTGCTGGAATCGATCAATATCACAAACACAATGGATTTGATGCTTAAATTTTTATTCAAAGTCATGAAAAAAGTCATAACTTTGATGCTTTTGTTCATCATCATAACCTATTTAAAACCTAGGCAATATGGATCTAGTCTTGTTCGGTTTTTCGTCACGAGTTCATAGCAACTTACGGATTGAATATTCATCAAGAATTGAAGAAGTTATGGTGGATCAAAAATTGGGGTTGAAAAAAGTTTGATGAAAAAGTTAACGGAGTTAACTTTTTTAACGGAGGGACCACTGAAAACAAATAAGTGTAAATGTGGGACTGGTAGTTGCCAATGTTAAAAGACGGATTATTATTTGCCAATAGCAAAACATGGGATTATTTAAATCCAATTTTCCATATATATATAAACAAAACTGGAGTGCATACTATAATACATATTCCTTAGAAATATCCTTAGATATTTTGATAAAAGATTCTAGAAACAAATATGTAAATATTTTCTACGAAAATACCTAGAACTCTCTAGAACTTATGAGCCTAGTATAAATAGGTGGGGATGGTTTACTTGTGTACTCACATTCTTCATTACATTTACAAACCAAACATCTTTGAATCATTACTTTACTTATCAACAAGGCTTACTTAAGTCAATTCTAAGTTCGCACGTGAGTCAAAATATTAACTCTATGAGACACAACCAGGTTCTTGCATTTTTTTTTAAATATATCGATTTCTATTTGTGTATCTTGATGCATAATCTCAATACTGTTTCTTTTCTTTGTTTGGATTTCAGGTAGTTTTGACGGCGGTTGTGGGAGCGTGTGTCTGGTTTTATGGCTTTTGATGTTTGTTTGTTTGGTTCACTTCATTATTTTCACTCCTTCTTCGATGTGTTATCGATGGAACCGGAGTTATGACGTTTTTCTAAACTTTAAATATGTAAGTATCTATTTTATATATTAAAATTTTGTTAATTTTCAATACACACGATAATATTGACAATTTAAAATAATTTTGAAATGATAATAATTTATAAGTTAATTTTTTTAGTCTAAGAATCGACATGATAATGTGTAAACGCATTTTCCGGATTGTTTTCAGGTCAAAAACACATTAAGACGGAAGTTTTGTATCATTAAAGTGTGTCGAAAGTGTGTCAAATGATTACAACCGAAGTAGTATACATTGTGTAAAGCCCAGGGGGAGGTTGGACAACACCTCCCCTCACACACACAGATCCACAAAGTCTAAACACCAAAACTTAACAAAAACTTGAAGTGAAAACTATTTATAAATCTTTAATACCCATGAAGTGGAGGACTCCACGAACTGTCAATTCGTGCTTTGCGAAGTCCTACTTCGTGACTAGTTCGCGACCCTACGAACTTCAGTTTGTTTTGACAATTCAAAGTGTAACGACCACACAAGGTTCATGTTTTAACATAATGCACTTTAAGGTTTGTGATTTATTTCTAATTTAGTTTGTTTTATATTATCATTAACATATATAATCATGAGTAGTAGAAGACTTTTAAATATTTTATGAAAATTTTAAAACAAAAAAATTAAAAAGAAATGAATTTGCAAGAATTCAACAATTAAACCCTATTCCCCCTAATAAACAAAATACAACCGGGGCACTATTCATGTTATTCATTTTATATTCTTTATGCATCATGTACATGTGCCTAAAGCATATGGCTCCTTTGTATCGATAGGCACTATTCATGTTATTCATTTTATATTCTTCATGCATCATGTACATGTGCCTAAAGCACATGGCTCCTTAGTATCGAATATAATATCCAGGGCACTTTTTCATCTGCTAGGTACAAGTGTTTATGCAAGTGTTACAAGAGTTCTTATGCCAATCTTAAAACCACGTGCTGTTGTACCAGAAAACAAAAATTCACACGCTAACGTACAATCGGTGGTCGTTGAAATCAACCACCGCCGTATGCTTCTTCTCTCAGTCCATACCTCGCGTCAACTCCGTCTACAGGGGCGTACTATGTACCCGTCGCTCGCCCCCTATTGATGACCATGCTCTGTCATCTGTTCTTCCTATCTCCGGTTCCGCCGTATCCGATTTCTTTCCAAAGTACCTAATTTCTTAATTTTGCTTCTTCACTGTTCGCATCGCTTTAGAGGGCATATAAATAAAAAGAAAACGTCAACGTTTGACCACCGTTTCTCTCGCAACTCACCGTCACTGTCAACGTTTATATACTAACTGATTGTTAACGTTGAAGGTTTGCTCGACGCCATGCTCTGCTACCTGTAATGCATTGCTTTTCACTGTGTTAATACAGTGATGTTTGTCCTTTTAGACATGTTCTGCCGGGCAAACCATACGCCATTTCACTACAAATAAACGAGCCTTCACGCAATTCTCGGCCTGCGGTTCTTCACAAATTCGGTGGTGGTTCCTCTCAGAATTGAAATTTGGTGAGTGTTTTCTAAGAATTAAAGGCCTGCATGTTTTATCTTTTAAAAAAAATCTAATTGCGCTGGTTTAGAATTCGGTTATTGTGTCTTCCACAGTTTAGTATACATGGTGATTATCTTTAAGTGAGTTTATGCACATGAGGTGTTTGTATAAATGCCTTTTGTTCTTATGTGTTTTTATTTTGGTGTGAGAATGTGTGAGAAGGTGTAGAATGTTGCTGCTGGTAAAGATTTTTGGTGGTGGATCAGCTGTTACCAAAGATTTTGGGAGGGGGGGGGGGGGTTAAAACAAAGGAACTTGGGGGTGGTGTTTGACTTTGGGTTGTTATCAAGCATTTTATGTTTTTTGTGTGAAAGGTTTAACCTTTTGCTGGCTTCCTTTCTTTTTGGCTGCTGATGTGGTTCTTTGGTGATTGTTCATGACTCTCATAAAAAAAAAAAAACTTTTAGGTGGTGAATCGGCTATCCCTGTTGTCATCTTTAGTGGTTCATCATAACTAAATGTGTGATACTAACAGACATTTAAAAAAATTACCAGTAATCTTAACGCGGATTAATTCAATAAATGGCGTCATGTCTTCGAAGTTCAAACATATAATGTCAATTACAAAGTAGTCCTTTGTTCCATTTGAAAAGAAAATAATACACCTGCTAAAGGGAATTGTTTTCATATCAAAGCACAATGATTAGGTTCCATTGAATTAACAAAAGATTGTGTTTCAGTTTAGCACAAAAACGCAACAGCCTTATTAACAGGTTTGATGGTGTCTTCAAATCCACAAACAATTAAATGTAGTTTCTGGGCTTAAAAAAATAGCAACATCATTGGGAAACAACTAGATATACTAAAATTAGTGATCAAATACTGCAATTGAAACAATTAAGAAGCAAAGTCAGCAATCAGACATCATCTTGGTGGAAAACCATAGGAGTTGGCAAGTTCTTTTAGAAGTATATTACTGCTACTAAATAATATAACAAAGAAAACATAAAGAGGATAGCCAGCACAATCATAGAAATAAAAAGGCCAAGGGAGATATCTAATTTTATGTTGTTAATGCAGGTTTGTTGCTGCTTTGCCGAGTGATTCCGTACAGGTATGTCTGTTGTTATGAGTGTTGCATATGATGTATGTTTCTCATGTTTTTACCTGTTTTTGGTTTAGACATTATATATCGTTTATGTGTGTGGGTGATGAAGCATGCTTTGCTTATGTTACTGCTGTATGGTTTCTTATTCCTAAAAAACTAAAGAGTTCCATGTGATGGCTGCGTGCCATTTTGCTTATGTGTGAGTTTGTGTGTGTGTTATGAAGCCTGCTCTGCTGATGTTTTTGTATCATCTTTCTTCGGTCTGTGTGTTTTTGTGTGTGTGTATATAGTGAGATGAAGGGGTTATATATATAGATATATATATATATATATATATATGTGTGTGTGTGTTTAGGTGTTTAGCCTCGCAAATATTTGTCGCCGCTCTGTTGCTGCTGGTGTTTTTTATTTACGCTTGCTGTCTACGCTTTTTGGTTCAAAATTTGATTTTAATGTCTGTCTCAAGGCCTTCCCGCAAGAGAAAAAATGTGTCTATTGATTTTGATCCCTTGGCTCTTACTGATGGTTCCACTTCTCGGCCTCCTTCTGCTCATATAATTGAACCGCAGGCTGCGCATGTTCCTTCTGGGTTTCACCTGCCAGTTTATGTGCAGCCTGTAGCGTCGTCTCAGCCTTTAGTTCGGCCGCGTCGTCTGACACCTCACTCGGTTGCTGGTGCTGATGGTGGTTCCATGTCACGTGCCCCTTCTAGGTTTGTGCTCACAGGTTATGCTGCTCCCGCATTAGCCTCACACAGTTTGCCCAAAACCTCTGAGTTAGCTAATGTGGCTTCTGAGTCTGTTGTTGGTGCGGGTAGTGTGCTATAAATTGTTTGATGATTAGAAAGCTAACTGAGTTAGTGAGAAGAAAAGAAAGAAAGTTAGGATTTCCAAAGTTGGGTTGGCTACTTGGTATTTGCAGGTTGGTATGAAATCACCTGGCCTTCTATTTTGTTAAATGAGCATTCCCTTTATGTAAGTGTATAAAAGTTGGAAATCTGCTTTGTTATACTTTCTTTTAAGTTATTATTCTCATATTTTAAGTTGATCATGAGTGAGGGATCCTCTTTGATATTGTCATGTTATTCGCTTGCCATGGAAGGTTGCAATTTACAAGGAATGTGTTGATGTTGTTAGTCAAAGATAAAGCTCAATTACTGTTTAACTCACAGGGCTTTTTAGCCCGATAAAACTTACATGCGTTTAGCTTTGGTTACGGCTCATAGGCACCCGTCATAAAACCGGTCCGCGGCAACGCGTGGGTCGAAACATCTAGTAATAATACAAATCAATGTTGTTAGTTCATCATCCAAGTTGCTACTTAGATGTTTAAATGTGAAGTTTCTGGATTGAGGCCACTCCGGAGGAAATCAATGACTTACTGGATTGAATTATTGGTAAGGTGGGTATGATAATTTTGAGTACAAATATGTAGTAGAGCATGGGATGATTTTACCTTGAGAGGAAATGTTTGGTTGCAGTTTTGCACATATGACGTAAATAAGAGGATGTCAAAGAGAAGATGATAAATTTGCTTTACCATGGTTTCTTTGAAGCATATGCTTTGACTAACCTGCTTTGGAGCATGGTTGTTTTGGTATCAATGTTTTGACTAACTGTTCTTCGATCTTTAATTCTCAAATCCAGTTAGCTTCGATGATTTGATATTAGGCCACCAGTAGTGTCCAATATATGGTTTCAATTTAAATCAACCCTAGCTGGATAAATTGCCCCTATAAACAAATTGCAACTTCTTATTGATTAAACATGAATATAATTTTCTTTTTGCCACGCGTCTGTTTTTCCTTCTTTCGCTTCATATTCGCAATCTTTCTCCGTCACACAAACGTCTAGCATGTATTTCAATTTCTCCGCTTCGCCCCTTTCTCCACCGTTAGTACCACCACCTCCTTACGACCCTTCCCACCAAGCACCCTCGGGTACCATTACCATTTTTTGCATCGCCTCTATCAACAACCATCACATCCCTCTCTCTGGCAGACTTCCACATCCGAACCACGTTTCCATTCAACTTTAGCGTTGGTGACTTTAGAAACATACGCGTCTCCTCCATCCGCTGCCATAACTTCCCCCCGTCTCCACCGTTTGATACCCTATATAATCTTCACAGCCACAACAAAAACCTATCTCTGTGTCATCGTTCGTCTGGTTATCTGTCACCGGATTATCTTATTCAAGTACAGGATTATCGACGGTGATAAATGCTCTACCGCTGTAAAATAAAAATTAAGACCAAATACTCCAAATACTCAAACTTATCTCTTCTAAATTAAAATTAAGACCCATAAGAAAAAAAATTCAAAATTTTGATTGTAGATGCTAATAATGGTGGTGGGTCAGACCCGTTTTAAAATTTTCCGAACTCGATTTACTAAAATATAATTTTACTTTTAAATTTTAGAGAAGAAGAAGAGGAGGACTCTGATATCTAAAGCTCCACTAATGAAGATGACTATAGCTCTAGTGGTATGAATTGGGACATACTGGAAGAAATTAAAGAGTTGTTCGTTGATTATAAGGGAAAGGATTTCATTAAAATACCAACTCCTAAATACTACAAGGTATTTAGTATATATAAAAGGTTATTTATAATATAATATGCACTCATGTTCAATTTTTTTTCAGAAGGAACTCACAAAAATCATTAAAATCTTGACAAGAAACCAAGATGCTTATGATTCGGAATTTGAAAAAAATTTAGAGGTATCGAGGCAATAAGAGTTGCATTTGAAACATCTACATGTGAGAAGCTTTCACTTGGCAAATTTACGGATTTAGAGAAGCTAAACACCCTCCAAGATCAGGTTAAAAGGGTGAAAGGGGACGATGGAGAATTGAAAAGGGTTGAAAAGATGATGAGGAATGATGATATAGAAGTGAAAAGGGTTGAAAAGATGAATACCTTGAGATCTCTTTTGGTGCTTTTGCATGCACTTTTATAGATGTGGTGATGTGTTATTTTACTTGGTTTTTTTCCAGAATACCTTCAGATCTTTTAATTTGGCATGTAATCTGGCAGTAATAACTTTGTATGTTTCGGTTTGTACATGCGATTACTTTAGTTCATTTTGTCTAGAATGACTTCCACTTTTATATATAACTTCACAAGTAATACACATATATTAGTAAAACATTAGACTTTAATACGTAGGCTACTTTTACACGGTTCATAAGATGTAGGCTACTTTTAGGGTTGATAAGATGAGGAAAGATAAGTTAACTTGAGCCGTGTGCAACTGTGCATACATCATTATACTTATTACACGGTTCATAAGATCTAGGCTACTTATAGGGTTGATAAGATGGGGAAAAATAAGTTAATTTGACACAGCCAATTTGGTTTCCAAGTTTTACCCACGTTCTTTTAATCTGGGCCACTGAAAAGGGGAAAAAAACTAATCCTCGCCGTCTATATTAGGAGGTTTTAAAACTTTAATGCAGTTTTTTTCGACATATGACATCAGCAAAAACGTCAGTCAAAATTATAAACTGATATCTTGGTTCACAGGCCCCGTTTTTCTGCTACGTACGTGGGTTAGTTTCCTGCAATCAAAAAAATGTTGGAGCGTATGATAGATATGTAATGTCTAAAACGAGATGTTTACCCACCCGCGCGTTGCTGCGGGGTTGAATTTGTATACTGAATGAAAGTCAAAAAGTTAAGTGGTATAAAACGTAAAAGTTTAAAAGTCTCGTGGTGAAAGTATAAAACTATAGAAGTATACTAAAATCGAAAGTAGAAAAGTTAAAAGTTTTGTGACGAAAGTAGAAGACAAAAAAAACTTAAAACAAAAAAACAACTTTATAAGTTAGAGGGTTAAAAAGTGAAGGAGTATAAAACGTAAAAGTCTAAAAGTCTCGTGGTGAAAGTATAAAACTATAAAAATATAAGTCTAAAAGTCGCGTGGTGAAAATATAAAATTA
>JBCNJP010000008.1:71516293-71541824 GCA_039602395.1 Deinandra increscens subsp. villosa | reverse complement strand
CCATATAAGCAAATGGGTTTGAAATTGTAACAAACTAGCTGCTGTTGGGACTGTTTAGATGACCTTTGGGATGTTCATGTTAATACAATGAAAATATCTCAGTTAACACTTGATTTTTAGGTGATCTTGTTTGTATACTACATGCTGTTGGGACTGTTTAGTTGCTGTTGGGATTGTTTAAAAATATATGTACCACTTTTATGGCTTCCTTTTTGAAGTTCTGATCATGGTGAACACGTTGATTTAGACCAGTAGGATCAATTGCACAAAACAATGTTAAAAGAGTGTTATTTTAAGGTCAGACTTAGCCCACCCACTTCATCCTAAATGAAGATTCATCATGTAAATGTATTCTACAATTCATTTCACCTTTAGTTTAATTTGAACAAATTAAAACATCATAACTGAGTTCCATAGTATAGTGATGATTCTCATAAATTTCTCAAATTTAGTCTAATTTTTAAAAACATGTTACCATTCTAAAAGGAAGAGATTCAAATTTGTTTGGCCTGCTATAAATATGATAGAAACCAATTTCACCCATTTTTTCATGAACAGATTCAAATTTTCCTTATTATGGTATCTATTTATATGACTTGAAGATAATGAAGATGTTATTGTTGATCGAAACAAAGTCCCTGGTCTGGGATGAGTTCCAAAGAGGTCATCCCTTGTTCTCAATTATTTTATAAAGTTTGGAACATATTTTTTCTTTTTGCAAAAATTAATGGAATTGGCTGGGAAGGTTGGATGATTCTGAGATGATAAGGGAGTGGAACTTATATTGCTCCTTACTATCCTTGGTGGCATTTTCCTGTGGTGTTGATAGATGGATGTGGTTGACGTGTACTAAATCGGTGCAGTTATTGGACGAAAATTGCTCACTACCCAGATTCGAAGTTCTATCACTTCAATAGTAGTTTAGAGATGCTAAGGACTTAAAGGTAATTAATTTCTTAAATTTTAGAATTATAATATGTCACTTCTTGATTGTACCTGTTAAAGGTAATTAATTTTTTAAATTTTAGATCTGTTTTCTCACAGAGAAGAAAGTGACATCATTTGTCTCAGATTTCTATATAATCCCCAACAACAAAAGTCTGTAGGTTTGTGTGTTTTGTTTCGATTAATGGTGTGAGTTCAGTTTTTAACCTTTTTTGTTCAATTTCTTGAGTTTGTACAGAAGCTACTCAGCTCAGCTCAGGTAATTGCTAGAGCTATTTTGGTTCTTTAATTTCTTATTGTAATCGTGCTTCAAATACAACTGTAGCAAATATATAGTCATCTTGTTTAATGAAAAAACCTTTATGAAGATTAAAATGGTAAGTGTGATTGGACAACAAATATAAACCCCTTTCATGTTTTTGTGATTAATCTTTGTTGCATCGCTAATTTTGGTTTTGATTTGAACTTGAAGCTTATAGTGAACTCTATTAAACTTAACCATGGGCTTTTTTTTCCTTTAGGATTTACATTTAAAATGACATTTGGAGTAACCGGCTTTGGTGTTTGAAAAAACTGCAGGTTGTTGATCTTGGTTTGCTTCGGTTTTTCAGTCCAACTTATATGCTTTAGCAAGACAAGCAAGCAAAGGTAAGCCTAACTTGTTTTTCAGTAAAGTGTGCTTGTGGTTGACTAACTCTATTAGAGATACAAATGTTGACCCACTTGAGGTTCGAGCCACCTACCGGACCTGATTATATTTTGTAAATTTATTGGAGATACAAATGCTTAACTGTAATTATTCATTGTAGGAGCTGGACCAAAATGTGAGGAACTACTAAAGGAAGAGTTTGGTTGATGCATTCCCCCTTTTAAAATGAAAAGATTTGTGTTAACTATATCAAAGCGCAAATGATTTTTTTGTTCTTTTATCAGTTTATTTTTATACTTAATATTAAGAAATTAAATAGTCCATTTCTGTTCTATTATCAGTTTGACTTTTAAAGAAAAGTCAAACTCGGTCTGTTATACTTCAGCATCCTTTTAGTTATACTAATGCTTGGAATTTAAATGGTACCCTTTAATTATAACCATGCAATTGTTAATCAGGAAATTATGGGTGGTGCCAAGTTACTAGCTGTGTGATTGTGCAAAGTATTTTTTGAAGGATTATTGGAAGAAAACTCTACTTTTAACTGCATCCAAAGAGATTCTTCATCACTGTGTTAGAAAATTGTGCTCACAATTGATACTTGCTTGTATGACTTTAACCTAGATTGTTTTAAAAAAGTTGCACTATTTGCTATGTTGCAGATTGCACCACTTGCTGGTAATGTAGCATTTATTTAACTCGGTTATTAGTAAATGGGTTGATTTGAGTTATAATTTTGGTAAACTTCACTTGATGCATAGTATGTTCATCACTTTGGGTATTGAGAGTCTTTGATTTTTACATAATTTAGCTCCAATAGTACCACACATCTTTCTCTTTCAATGCTTGGCTTGATGTGACTTGATGGTTGAGTCCTTTCTAGAGTACAATAATCTTATTGTACTGACATAATGCAATATAAATTATATACGCTGCATGATATACCGGTAAGTGTTAGAACTCATTTAGCAGTTTCTCTATTTGAAACCAATTCTAGCTTTTAACATACTCAAAGACGCAACACAACTTATGTTATATTTGATCCTCCTAATTAGCTTTTATTTATAATTAATTGTTATGTTATATTTGATCTCCTAATTAGCTTTTATTTATAATTAATTGTTGAATAAATAATTAAAGAAATCAAATGACTTTAAATTGCTAACTAAATGATATGTAATAAATAAATAATTATATGAGAAAAAAGTTTTTACACTCTTTTTATAAATAACATATTAGTCATCGGTTATTATTCTTCATAAATTAAAAAGAATAATCAGTCTCTTAGCAAGCCGTAATTTTTTTTGATGATGATGACCAATATCTATTTTAATTCGGCTGTTTGCTATTATTTGTTTAAATTCTACAAGGGTAGATAAGCTAAATCGATGATATAAATGAGAAAACCAGTATACGTACATTCGAAGATATCACGAGGGTATGGATAAACGAACAAAAATCAAGTACTGCGTTCGTTGTTTCCCAAATGAATTCCCAAACTGTTGTGTGGCCATAACGAGCGAACAAATAACGAATAATGTTTATGTACTGCCGCCGCCGCAACGTGCGGGTATACCCCTGGTTTACTCTTAAACGAAAGTAAGAAAAAAAACTGGTCGGTTTAGTTATATACTCCGACGGCATATATTCAGCATTGAGTGAAATTAGGGCAAAAACTATCCAATTAGCAGAGCTCGATCTGAATCGAAGAATCAACAACAACGGTGAAGCGAAGATGGTAAACATGACGACGTTTTTCGGGATGTCTCTTGGAGCTTTCGTCTTCTGGCAATCCATGGATAAAGTTCATGTCTGGATCGCTCTTCACCAGGACGAAAAGGTCTCACAATCTCTCAATCAATCTTATTATTTCTAAATCTACCACTTTATTTATGCACATATCTGATTGTCTTTGTGTTATGTGATCCGGATTAGCATGGGTTTCTGAATTTAGGGTTCCGATATTATAGTTCGCAATGATTTCGTGTGTTTTCGGTTAGATAAATAACTTATGCGATTACTAAACATATTCAATCTGGAGCGTCTATGTTTGATTTCTGGAGTAGAGATTCAAATTGGTGCGAATTCCATGGATTTGAGCAAAATCAGGTCAAAATGTATACTAATTTGCCTCTTATTTCAACTCCAGACCTAGAATTGGGTGCAAAGAGTATGGTAAATTGGTAATAAGATATCTATTAAACAATAGTCAGAATATGGATCTCAAGTTTGTATTGTTCTTATCTGGTTGAGCGAAAGACACAAAAAAAGGTTGTTGCTTGTCCTCTTACTTGACATCTTATAACCTAGACCAAATTTAAAGGAGGTTTGAATGTGTTGTGTGATGAAAGATCTGCTCTTCATAGATCAAATTCGAAAGCTAACTGTTAAGGCCATTTTTATTATTTTTTCCTCTTTTTAAACCGTTTCTTGATTAAGATGGACAAATGATGCTTTTATGGTTCTAATTCAAATGTCAAGCTTTTATCTGTTTATCAAAGGGCTTTCACTCTTCACTTTGTTGGTCGTATTTTCTTCATCTGCGCTTGAAGTTACTGTAATCAAGAAGAAAGCAAAATACCTGAAAGTTTTAAGAGAAAACATGATATCATAGGGCAATTAATGTAAGCAGCTTCTTAGAAACCACCTTCATGATATGTTGTCTTATAAACCTAAGAAACATAGCATGTTATTACAAAAGTTACTAAATAACCAAGGAACACGAAATAAGAACCATAATATGATGCCAATTGGAATATCTAGGATTTTGTTCTTTGTAACTCCAGATACTTGAACTTGAGCATTGCAAGATCTGTGTTGGAACACATAGATAGTGGTCAGGCTGAGAGGAATTTATCACGAATCTGCTTTTTTCTGCCTTATTATTAAATTGCATTTTGAATGACATGTGTTTAAGAATTAGAATTGGTTAGTGAAATTGTTCATCTGCTCAATGTGTTATGATACAATAGAAGGATGTTTTGAGGGTGTTTGGGATTTGCTTATCTAAACTGCTTATTTGATTATTTTTGAGGGAACAAAGTTGTTTTGAATCAGGAGTTTGAAGTTGCTCATTCCAAACTGCTTAGAGCATTCACAACCCACTCTTTATATTTATCCTTATATTTTAACTAAAAAATCTTAATTTTTAAAATGTAAGTCTCACTTTCTAAAAATCTCCCGCATCCCATTCCTAATCCTTATTTCTATATTCTTTTTTTATTAATTGTTTTTATTTTTTCCATTTACAATCTTAAGGCTATCCGTAGTGGGCGTGATATGCCAATAATAGCGCCCCCATAGCACTGGAACACCGCCCCCCCCCCTCCGGCGGCGCCCTGAGCGCTATGCGGCAAAAATCATGTTGTGAATGCTCGTATACCAAAAAGCAATATGCAGTTAATAAAGCAATCCCAAACTCCCCATGAGATAGCTTTTGATAATATTATTGTAGTTACGATATAGTCGTTCCTAACCATTATCCTTTTCTATTGAAATTTATGTGCTAGAAACATTGTTCTTGCCACAAATACTGGTCTTCTTTGAACTTTATCCACATTGAGTTATGAGGCCAAAAGGGTTCTGTTTTTCAACCTCAACATTGTAATTTCTTTAACCTTTAGTGGAATTTAAATATGGGCATTAAGTTTGACCCGTTTACTCATGAATGGCTTAATTCTAGTTTATCTTAACTCCTCATACAAATATAATATAAAAGATTAACTTAGAAAGAAATCATGTTGAAAGTGGCTCAAATTGTATTTTACATGGATGAACCATCTAGATCATTTTCATATTCAAAAAATCAACTATAATCGACGTAACATAATACTTATAACCAAGTATGATATGCTAACTATGTATTTAAAAATACATGTGTTTGCTCAAAATACCAGTGCACTTTCACCTTTGTCCTGTTGTAGTCACTGTACTTTTTGTATATTTGAGTGACTGATGCACAGTTCTTTTGTTATGTGGACTTGCTGTAGAAGTTTTTCTTGGTGTTGGTCTCCATTAAGATACCTGATAATGATCTAAATGTGACAAAAATTTATCTTATGATGACCCAAATGTGAAAGAAAAAAAAATAAGAGATATACAGTCACTAAAGCGGAACAAAAGTGAGAACATTGGTGTTCTGTGCATAAAAATCCAAAAAGCTTAATGTTTTCGGGTCAGCCTACAGCTCGTTTTATTCGGTAGCAAAAACTATCCTTGTTCCGATCCAAACCTACCCGAATGACCAATTTTGTCACCTCCATGTATTATTATTATTATTATATTTCTATTAAATTGGAAGGATTCTTTGATACATGTGAAAAGGTGATTAAGGATTATGAATAAAATAATATAGTACATACATATATGTGTGTGTGTGTGTGTATGAAAGCATAATTTTTGTAATGGTCTGGATTGTTTGTATACACTGCAGCAAGAAAGATTGGAGAAGGAAGCAGAGATCAGGATAGTTAGGGAACAGTTTATACAAGAAAACAAGGAAAGAGACCCACTTGCTTAATTTTACCTAATTGCATGATTAATGTGTCATGATCTGCAATACATTTATGTTATGATTTTCCCTCAAATTGTCGTTTGATTTACCTGATTTTTCATCAGGACATAACTTCTTTATGAAGAAGATACAAATAATTGTTGTTGATTAAGTTTATGTTTGCCAATAACTACTTTTTTCTTTTTTTTTAAACGGCAATCTGGCTCAGCGGTGAATCGGGACTGGTTATCCTGAACATACCCGCTGTCCTGAGTTTGAACCTCATAGCGAGGAAATCCAGTATTGTCCTATTTTTTAAATCAATTTCAACATTATTTAGACATTAATTTATATATTACAAATTCACATTATCCATTCGCATACGGCACGCATATCTCAAAAACCATCTCTCAACCCGCTTCAAAGTCTATGCCGCGCACAACCGTGGACCGACGAGTGAGGTAGCATAAAGCCATTGCGGAGTGTATAATAGGCGTAAGGAATAATGGAGGTACCCTGAGACGTTGAATCTCAAACGCAATTCAAATAAAGATTATGTTGACAGACGGTGTGTGAAGTATGAACGAGGCTATGTATGCGCGACCGACACCATCCGCAAAACATGAACAATTGTCCATGCGGAAAGTGGCGTGCCATTGCAAATAGACAAAGTCTTCGTTACAACGTTCAAATACTATACTGAACGCTTAAGGTTTTCAATTTGTGACTCCATATGCGATGTTGCACGAGCTGCACGAGCAATACACGGAAAAATGTACGTGCAAAAGATTGTCAATCTTGAAACGGATATTGGAGAAGTTCCTAACGACCAAGAACTACGCTAGTGTTTTAATGTTTAATATGATAAAGGTTGTAATTGTAAAAATAAGTCGATGTATTTAATAGAATATGTATCGGGTTTTCCGGAATATCATTTAGATCACATCGACGATGGTTTTTATTTTAAATTGACATGTTAATATAAAATATGAAAAATTCGAACTAGATCATGAAATTTTAATCGATTACAAGATGGATAATATGCCAACTACAGCTACAAAATATATTGTACTTATAATCCTCGCTTGATGAGGTGGCACTGATCAACCACATGTCACATATCTCCTATGAAGAGTGTTAATCTTCCAACTACGAGCATAGACACTAAATTGTCAGTTAGTTCATGTTTATTTATGCGATTATAGTCAAACGAACAAAACAAACCACGTTAGAATCTAAGATCTTGTATTCATTGACGGGGTATCAAAATCGTTGAGAAAAGAGAACTAACGTAACGGTTTGAAACATCATGATCAGATTTTATTAATGGGATTTTAAGGAATTATATACTTGATACCCCCCTCACTCAAAATAGTCTGTTTGTTTAAATACCTTTTGAACATCACTCTTGGTTTTCTTCTTCTTCTTCTGCATGAACAACATTCTGCCCAAATATATCTGGAATCCC
Organism: Deinandra increscens subsp. villosa; assembly: GCA_039602395.1. Classification (NCBI taxonomy): domain Eukaryota; kingdom Viridiplantae; phylum Streptophyta; class Magnoliopsida; order Asterales; family Asteraceae; genus Deinandra; species Deinandra increscens. Next base: position 71,534,270 of record JBCNJP010000008.1, on the reverse strand, counting down.
CTTCCAATCTTTCTTTTCTCTTGTTTCCCAGTACCCACCCACATAACGAAAACATCCATCTTCGTCTTTTTCAAACCATCGTGGTCGCCATCCTCTTTCTTGCAGTCTTCTTGCCTGTTCACATAGATAAATAACCAGGATCTAAGTCTTAATTACAAATGTGCCACTTCGTTTTCAAGTTCAACAACCATTTCTAGATACAACTTTTTTTATAAAATTTGTTTTGAGGGCAAGCTACTCTGTGAGTGAGGAAATAAGATGTTTTGGAAAACCAGTTTAAAGTTTGCTTATTTCACAAGGCAATAAGCGTTTTAATAAGCACTCCTAGACACCTACTTTGTAGGTGCTTGCATACAAATATATATAACTATAGGGTAGGGTTATTGTAAAAAGTCATTTTCACCGTTTCACGTGTACAAAAACACGCTAACACACTGTTAAAATTTAAACAACGCGTCAGTGTGTTTTTTAACGCAGTGTGTCAGCATATTTCTTAACGTGGTGCATCAATGCATCATCGTGTTTTTTTTTTACGCAGCACGTCAGTGTGTTTTTTTAATACAGATGTGTTTTTGGTTAATTGGTTCTGAATAGAGTGTGCCCCTATACACAACCTTAACTAACTGTCCTAAATTTCACAAAACTAAAAGCATACCTGTCTCTGTAACTGCTCAAGTCTTAATTTCTCTTTATTAGCCAGCTCATATTCACCGTTTTCCAAGTGCCGTTGGTCTGGTCGAAGCCTAGAGTCGGTTGGTGGCAGTTTTTCCCTTAAACCATCTGTAATTTCATTCAAAGATATAGCAAATGGTGTGAGATTATATCTTGTTTTAGGAGCAGATTTATCTCTTTCCCATAATAACACAGCTTCTGTCATAGGATCATATCCTTTTGGTTTTGTTGTAGGGTCTCCTAATATATAGTAAATAGCTTCATCCCATTTTCCAATTAACATTGCTACCTTTTCTCGTGTCGTGTTGTCATGCACAAATCCATGAACCTGTGTAATAAGATTTTGTTAGTTGGAGGGAGTGTTGCAAGAAAGAATTTTCTAGTGTCCATACTTCACATTCGGGTATTTTTTTTTTAAGTAAAAGTATATAACTTAGCTAAAAAAAAACGGGTCCAATTGGTTGTGGATCAAAGGTCGCCCCTGAGTGTTAACAAATGCTTAATAACCTCCTAAATCACTTTGGTTAAGAAAAGGATAACGCGTGTGGAGGCTACCCGCATTCAGCTTTCTCCATCAAGGCCAAACGCATACTGAAACTACTTTATATGCTCTGCCCAATTATGGGTTTCATTTCATTTGATACCGATTCTGGCCACAAACATATTCAAACACGGAAATGCCCTTAAAATTTTAAAAAGACAAAGTTACATTTGATGAGGTGTGACATATTATAGGTTTAAATTGTTCTCTTCTAAAAAAATTGAGCATTTTGCCATTTCGCATGATTTTTGGTCACACCTGGTATAAATAAAACCTATTTCATACTTGGGTGGCCGAAAAAGTCGTTTCAATCTACGAGACTTGGGTGGCCTCCTCATATATCATCTCTTTATGAATATTTTATTAACAATATAGTTTGCATGACCTTACTCAATATCTTGATTCTTGATTATTTATAAATTTTAGAAAAAATGGTCGGTGGGCCAGCCCAACACGACCCATCTAGACCAGTCTAATTATAAAGTAACCCATTTTGACCCGGACCCATTTTATGTCCTGACCCAATTCAACCGGATTGATAAGTTACTCATTATCCCTCTAAATATAGTTTGCATATTCTTATTTAATGTATTAATTACTTATAACTTTCGAAGAAAGTATTCATGGGTTGGTCCAACCCTGACTTATTTGACCTGTTACCAACTGTCCTGACACTTTGTGACCCATACCTGATGTGGATTTCTGTCTATAATTGATTGCTCCTTGAACTTGAGCTTGCAAGAATATTTACCGCTTCCCGTGATTCTCATTGTACCATAATGATCACAGTAAATTTTACCAAGAATAATATTGTATATAGAGGTAGTTACTTTACTCCATTGAAATGTTTCACCATCTTCAAACTGCAGTTTAAGTACACCCACAGGATCGAGTTGTATAGAACGCCCCCAAAATTTCCCCTTAAGATTGGAATCTGCCCAAAATTTCCAACCTCTGCCCTCACAGTGACAAGCAACAATCATAGGGTGGTGACTTACCTATAAAATGCAAAAATCATCAGTACATCATCCAGACAAAACCAACGGACTTTTGCTAAATTCGCACATAAATCCTTAAACTTTATTTCTGTATGATTAAATCCCTAAATTTATCAAACTTAATAATAAAGTTCTCCGTTTTATTTTTAACATTGCAACATAAAAAGTTTTTCTTGCATTATTATATCCCTGGACTTTTTAAATTACAAAGAAAACTGTCATTTTGCATGATTAAAAAATTTGGGGATTTAATCATTCAAAAAATAAGTCCAGACACTTGTATGCAAATTCAACAAAGTTCTAAAGTTTTTTTTTTTTTAGATTGACCTCTATTAACGGTCTCTTTAAAGACAAAATACATAATGACAAAAATACCCTTAAAATTTTGAAAAGACAAGATATGTAGAAACAAATATTCATAATCGATACAAGGGCATCTTTGGTCTTTTCATAATCTTATGGGCATTTTTGTCATTAGATATGTTTTGGCCAGATTTAGTATAAACGAAACCGGATACATACTTGAGTGGCCTACAAAGTAGTTTCCATATACGAGTGACCTTGGTAAATAATCTGAATACTCGTGTGGCCTCACATACATCATCTTTTTTTTCTATAATCAACCTTATGGAGTGTTTTTGACCAAGTATTTACCTTTTCAGAAAAGAAACGTAGGCCCTTGTCTGGATAATCTGCTTCATAGGTCTCCCCTAGAAGAGGATTGAAGGGTTTGCATTGTCGACCTTCTGTTGAAGCATAACCAGAAACAGCAAAAGCTGCAATGCTTAATATTCTCATCAAATCATTCCCCTGCATGAATACAAATTTGAGGTCAGTTGACTTTCAAAATACAAAATACAAAGTATAAAATATTGCAGCTTTATTAAGATCAAATGCCATAATGCTTAAAAGTTAAATAAGTTTTTAAGGACATTATAACCATATATACTGGGGTAGGCAGGATGACAGGAGTCCAGAGGACTGCATTTCATATATACTACTTAAAGGTAAAAACATGGAATTATTGGAATTGCCTATAGCAGTTATTTCCTAGCAAACTAATGCATGAGACATAGGAATGGAATGGAATGAAAAGGACAATGGAGTGAGCAAGGTAAAGGAATGAACCATTACATTCCATCATGTTTGGTTGACTTATCATATATTGTTTGGCATGCTTTTACATATGTATTGAAATAAAGTGCTTGTTCTTAAAACAAACTTGGATTTTATTTGTGAGATGTCGAGGCACTATTGTTTTTTTATTATTTATCATATAAGAGTTCACATTTCATGTAATCTTATATCTTGGAAAAAAAGAAGTTATGTCACCTAATGCCAGCTCTTGCCAATCGAATGAAAATCAGAAAAACGGAGGGAATAACTTCCAACCCTTAAGGAAAAACAAACAGCATGTTTCCATTCACACAGGAATGGACCAGCCCATTCCTTATTTTGATTCTGTCATATCAAACAGTAAATTAAAGAAAAATAGTAAATTGTCATAAACATAGCTTAGATACCTGACCTGCTTTCCCCATTCCAATGCTCGATCAACCAAACAAGAATACTCCAAATCCTCAAAGCATTTTTGTAATGAAGAAAGTGGTTCATTAAAATAAACAGGGAGGCAAACACCGGATAAATCCTTTCCAATGTTATCTTTGATAATAGACCATAATCCAACCGGTTTTTCTTTTTCCTTTGGTTCAGGTAAACTATCCCTTCTTGTAATATGAGGATACTGAATTAGATTAATTTCAGTTCCAGCATGACCCGATAAGGAGTCCTTTTCATTTGATAAAGAATTTGTTCCATAATGTCCTGAATTGTCTCTACTTCGATAAGAAGCACATCTTAAAACATCAGCTGACATGAATTCATTTGTGTCAAAAAAGGTGCCGTCTTCTTCATCTGATTCAATGTCTACTCCATATCGGCTTTCATTGTCAGCATCTGAATCGGTCCCACTGCCTTCTGACAAGATGGAATAGAAATCTGTTGCAAGAAAAAGAAAAGTATTTGTACCATCAAGAGTTGAGACAGATGTTATAACATACAACTTTTCTTTTCTATATTAACTTGATCCAAAATAAATGTCCAATTTCACAATTGTTTAGTTATTATTTTTAGTTTCCCATTTTCCCCTTAATTGCCCCATTTATTAGTTATTGCAAGTTTTGAACTTAACTAGTCAACTGCTATCTTAAATGCATCACAGATAAAAATTTTCATAATGCTAACTAAAGACTGTATTCAATGTACATATATTAACTTGTGCCCTTTTTGGTTGCAGATAACTCTTGGGATGAAGGTCCTTAGGTAACAGGCTAGCATAAAGAATAATATAGATTTAAGCTCACAGATGCTAATTTTGATTCGCAAACCATATACTTGACATGCCCGGTCCAAGATTAGTAAGTAGTGGCGACAAAGATGAGTATGCCGGGCCAGCCTCATAACTGGTTTGACCCGTTTACATTTTAGCTTGATTTGTTTTAGTCATTTACCCATTTGACCCACTTCCATTTTAGTTATTTTTTGCTGAAATTCAGCAGAAGATTGAATAAGATAAATTCTTACACTATTAACTTACCACTGAATCTTCTATCTTGCCCACAAGAAGAATCCCTCTCTTTTGTTTCATCAACCACAGTTGTTTCAAGCTCGATTTTCTCAGTCTGCAAATCAAAGACTTAAATCAATCAAACCAAGTTTTTTTTACATTCATCTTTCATGTGATGGAAGAAACTGAACCAGCTTGCGATATTTAGGGTCTGTTTGGTTTGACCAAATGGAATGAACGGATTCACATGATAGGTGATGGAATGGAATGATCCATTCCATTATCATGGGGAATCGAAAGAGTTACTCAAGTCTTAGTGTTTGATATATTTTTTTATGTTATTTTTTGTCATTTATAGTTCAAACTATCAATAGACATAACATGTTCAGAACATATATAAAATTCTTCTTTTATTGGTAACTGTGTTCCTACGTGGTTAAGAGACACCTTTTTTTTAATCCCTCACAATGCTCCATCCCATTCCGCCTTCCATTCTTGCATACGAAACACTACCCAAATCCTTATTTGTACCTCTAACTGTCTTAATGTGTCTAGGAGGACTATATGTTTAAGTTGAAGAGTCTTCATTTGGTTTTGCAGGGCGGTGAGTTCACTCAACATTATCGATTCACAATCTTTTATTAGTTCCTCAGCCATTCCTTCTTTTGATAATCGAGATCGTAATTTCTCAGTTGAAATAACCAACTCTTCTGAAGGAAGAAAATCCCCTGAAGACAATCTTGGGAATTTATCCTTGGCAGCTAAAAGAGAGTCAATCCATGCAGCTCTATCTTCTCTAGATATGCACCTCAAATGAAGAGTTTTTGTTCCAGAAAATATAGATAGTCTTTTGTCGTCTGACTTGCTTGCTCTTACAGATGACACCTGTACGTATTTTTTTAGAAAATAGAGTGATAAAATGGCAAATTGCACAAAGTAAAAACAAACTTTACACGTTTTCCTGACGTAAGCAACCAACTTTGAATTAGGTGCAAACAAGAAAGCAGCATACACCTTTATTATGATTTTAGCAAGCAAGTAATACTTTAGCACCAATTGTAGCAACGAATTACTTGCTCAAATGGGAAAGGTAGCAGGTCACCTTTTTGCTGGTCTTTAGATTAATGTTGACATGGCACCTTATCTATCGTTTTAGGGCATGTGTATATGGGAAATGGTATCTCATTTCATATTAATAATTATTCTTTTATATAATTGTTTTAAGGGAAATCCTGTTCTCAAACAGGCAATAATTTATTTTCAATATTTTTTTATATATAGCCATTTTTTTTGCATATGACCATATGTGGCATCTGATGTGCGGGAAGCATGTAATTTGTTTTTCCTGATCGTAGCAACGAGTGCCGTGTTCAAACATAGCATGTCACTGTGTGCCCACTTTTCAAAATTTATCGACATGGCATTTCTTTGTCAGCCTAGTGTGTGTGTACATATGTTAGATAATATCATTTATCAAAGAAGTTGATTTTTTTTTTTTTTTTTTTGGGGGGGGGGGGGGGGGGGGGGGTGGGGTTTGGTCATGCCAAGTAGCATCTTATGTGACACTTGATCATTATGGCATCTAATGTGACGGCTGACATGGCATCAACCAGTGCCACATTAACAACTTACATGCAAACTCAGAAAAAATGAGGCTGGTTGCTAAATCCAGTAAGAAAATGTTCATAAGAAAAACAATTGTGAAGTTCAATTCAATTTTATGCAGTTAGCCCTTATGAAAATGTTCATGTCGCTACAAGGAAAAGATCGTCTACAATCAAAATATGATTCCAGGCTATTTGCTAGATGTTAATTCAGATTTCAGATCATGTGATCCAAAAATTATATTTCCTTAAAGTGATGACTATGGTTTAGCTTTCCTTTGTGTTCCCAGTAGTGCCCATACAAGCCACGGGCCCACGGCTATGCATATTCATCTATTTTGCTTGTCTGTTTAGTAAAACGGAATATTGCACATGGATTCTCTATAATGCAAGTTATCACTAGTAACTAAACTTCATGCCAGAAAAATTAGCAGATGAGCTTTATTATTTAACAAACTTCTTATATTTGTATAGAAGTCCTCCCACTTAGGAATATCATTTAACAAGCTTCTTAAATTCAGCAAAGCAAAACAACAAAGAATATGAAAACAAAACCGTTACAAGTTATCTTTTTTCTTTACACAGCTTTTGTTTCAGAGGTCTGGTCCATCAATCAAATCATGTCTATTAGAGAATCTTCAGGTTTTCCATAAAGTCCAAACAACAAAAATATACAGTGCCACCTAACTGAATGTCCTGTTGTCTGTGTTTTAATGGTAGCAAATGCACAGTACAAATTCATAAAAACATGTATGCTTACCAGTTTTCAATTTTATTTTTTGTAACCTGAACGAACTTTTACCAAAAAACTCATGGGACCCACTGTTGGCCCAAAACCCTACTAACCAACAGAATCGGGTAAAATGCATCGAGTAATTAATCAGTGGCGAAGCTTGAGCCGAAAGGCGGTTGGGGGCGAAAGTCATGGGGCTGGACTAAGTATATATAATTTATTTCGGACTGAAAGGATATAAATTTACACTAAAGAGCAAAAAAATGGGCCCGGGCCCGGTCTGGCATGTGCTAAGTTTCGCCCATGGTTGGGCAGGTGGTTTTCAAGGGGAGTTAAAGGCAAAAAGCAGTGGAAGCTTGATTCAATACATGAAACTTCTCCTAGAGGGACTCAGGCACTTATCACTGTGTCAACCCCTTGAAAACCATCTGCTTTTCCCTTACCAACAACTATTGCACAAAAAAGTTAACCTTGGTACCTGTAATTGCTATAATGGAAAGTGGTCTTCTTTTTCTCTCTTAGCATTTTAGAAACTAGAATGGTCAAACTGTGGATGAGATCTTGCTACATTGTAAACTAAACTAGTCGTTTTAAAATTTTAATCGTATGAATCTATAGCAATTGGAGTGAAGAGAGAATAAGATTGTTCAAAACCTTCAAATGTATCTCCCCATATGGTTTCCATTGTTTTGATCCAAATCGATTGTGACTGCCGCCATTGCTGCATTTCCTCATATACCTGACCGAATCATCTCCGATGACCTTAAACCCTTTCTCTCTTCCCGGACCGAGCACGATCTTATCTGGTCCATGAGTTTTGTAGTAAGACAGCACCCCATCCTCCAATGTAAACCATCTCGATCTCCATCCTTTCCCGTAGTTCACCCATTTATACAAAATCCCGGCCACAACACCACCGCCATTAATTCCACCAAAAACCACAGGTTTCGAAATCGAAATCGGAATCGAAGAATCCTTTTCCCTCGCTTCAATCTCGCAATCCTCGATTTCATGAATCACGCTATCCGATTCAGCACCGACAGAGGAAACCTGCGCCGAAAAACTCACTGGTCTCACACTCCTCGCCGAACTCTCAAACCCTAACTGACACTCAGACTGACGTTTCTCAACCGCAGACAACGGCGAACCGGTCCGATCCTTCTCAATCGACACCGGAGCGATACAACATAACGGATTCATCTTTTCCACAGCCTAATTTCAACAGAATGAATCAAATCAAACGGAATGCTAACCTCAAAACACCAAAAGCAGCGATCTCTAAACGACGCCGGTTCGAGAGGAAATCCGCAGTGACGAAACACGCGACGGAAGCAGATCGGAGATCAATTCGGTAGCAACGGCGATGAAACAACCGGAGATTTTGCAATTATGGTGTGACATATAGGGGGATTTGTACAGTATAATGTAGATCGGAGAGAAGGTGTAGGTACAGCGCAATTAAGCTTGCAGAGAACGACGAAAAAGATGTATGAGTGGAGAGAAGTGATCGATTGCCATTGATTTCACCGCAGCTTCTGTAAGTAAAACTAGTGTGTGTTTTGGTGTGTGAGAAAGTGCGTCTGTCAGAATTCAAGCAGGAGGCGTAGGTTAAGCAAGAGGCGCAGGTTAAGCAAAGTGGCGCATTACATATGCATGGTTTGAAATTTCTTAGGCCTGACGTAATGGCGTTTTTGGATTCATACGCCCATAGGGCACTATGACGCCCCGGGGCGCTATAGACCAAAATCGGTCTACAGTGTTGTCCGCAAAACGTCGGGGAAAGGAGAATTCAAATGATGGAAGGAGGTTATGGGGTTATCCATTACACATTTTTTTCATAACTCTCTTTTGCTGACTGGACGCCACGTGTCGCATAACCCCCTCAAGGGGGTATCCACTACATTAAGCTTAGAGCTGAGAGCCTGAGATGATCAGAGCGCCCAGCTAAGCTGCGCATATGATGGTTTAAGGGTGCGTAGTGTTTTAAAAACTATTGGCTGGTTCATCCAGTGACCGGGGTTATAGATCGATTTGGTTAATAGCAGTTTTATCTAGTTTCGAGGTAAAATGTGAACCGACCGTTTTTACGGTCGAATCGGCGGGTTTTGCGGTTGAAACGGACCCGGACCTATATTGAACCGTTTTTTTTTTAAATAAGATAAATAGAGTAGGGTTTTTTTTTCTTTAATAAATATAGTTTGATTAGAACTTATATAATTATTTTATTTTTGATAATTGTAATTTGTTTTAAACTTTATTTATATGTTATATTTGTCATGGTTTAAAGTTTATAAAACTTATAAATTTACAGGTTTGAATAGTCAATCCGGTTTTACCACCCGGGTCAACCGGTAGAACGTTTTTTACACAAGCCCAGTCCGGTTTAAAATCCGGTTTTAAACCCGAACTTGAAATATCCGAGAATTTATATATTCGAATTTTCAGATTGAAATTTGGGTATTAATTTTAGAAATTTCGGATATCCGAATATCTAAATTATTACAATTTTTTATTAGTTTTTTATGATTGAAAAATAAAATTTTGAAAATACATACACGAAGTTTTATATTTAGGAAAATTCGGATTTAAATAATACAAGTTATACCTTATTGGCGGATAATAATATGAGTTTTGACCTTTCCTCACAATAATACCAATTAAACACATAGGTGATATCAGTGATACGCCGTTAAAATTAATTTAACGGGGTTAGTGAAATGGATCTTTTTATCATTTTTGAAAGTTGAGGGGCTTGTTTTGTAAATAGTTATATATATATATAAAACAAAAAAAGAGAAAAAAAAAGGAAGATGGAGGTCCTCCTCCCCCCGGCGACCCTCCGGCGACCCACCTGATCGGCGACCCTCCCCCTGGTCCTTCCCTTCCGATGGGCGACCCTCCGGCGACCCCACTCCATGTTCATGGACCGGCGTCACCTGCGAACCGTTATCCGGGTCGGGTACGGGTACGCCGGAGTCTTTCGCGGTCACCGCCTTGATTCTCCCGGATTCCCACCTTCTCGGCTCCGTTCCGAAGGATTTGGGGATGCTTCCACATCTCCGTTCTCTCGATCTCTCGAATAATTCGCTTAACGGGAGCTTACCCCCTTCGATTTTCACGGCGAGCTCCCGGAGGTGTTCGCCGGGTTGCAGAGTCTCAGATCGCTTAATTCGCTGAACATGGAGTGGGGTCGCCGGAGGGTCGCCGATCGGAAGGGAAGGACCAGGGGGAGGGTCGCCGATCAGGTGGGTCGCCGGAGGGTCGCCGGGGGGGAGGAGGACCTCCATCTTCCTTTTTTTTTCTCTTTTTTTGTTTTATATATATATATATAACTATTTACAAAACAAGCCCCTCAACTTTCAAAAATGATAAAAAGATCCATTTCACTAACCCCGTTAAATTAATTTTAACGGCGTATCACTGATATCACCTATGTGTTTAATTGGTATTATTGTGAGGAAAGGTCAAAACTCATATTATTATCCGCCAATAAGGTATAACTTGTATTATTTAAATCCAATTTTCCTTATATTTATACATATATAATTGTTTTTTAAAATTATCCCCTTTTTCAATTTGAAAATGTTATTTTTATATTTTCTATCGCACATAAATAGTACTAGCAAGCTCTTGGTCTATGTGGCGGTCTGTAGGTGGTTGTCACTTTACAGGTGTTAATACAACAAAAACAATTATACGCACTAAAGTCTCACCACTAGCAAATGTTATTATATTAGTAAGGTCTATGAGGGTTGAGAAGTAAACAATCATTACCCAAACCTTACCCACTGAAGAGAGATTTCCAACTCAGAACCACCGAAAAAGATAAGAGAGATAGATAGAAATAAATAGTATACAAGTAAATTAATAAGGAATTAATAAATACATACAATTAATAATAATAGTTAAAAATAATAATAATAATATTGTTATTTTTTTTTGAACGGCGATTTTCATTAAAACGGGGCCAAACTAGCAAGCCGCTAGAAAGCATAAAAACAACGAAACATCAAAAAGGAAAATTACAACAATCACTCCAATAGTCCAATCTATCGAATTGCTACAACACCTATACTTGGCCCACATGAAACTAGTGCATTTAATCTCATTGAGCACGTAGGAGATAGAACGTCGTTTGTTTCTAAAGATAGCCTCATTTCTTTCTCTCCAAGTGCACCAACAAGAAGCAAGTATAACAACCCGAATCATATTAGCTTTCCTTGTGTTGTTACCGACATGTTTGTGGAGCTCAAACAAGTCCACCATCTCGAAAGTGTATATGGAAGGGATGTTGCACCATTGGGAGATAAGCCCCCAAATAGTATAAGTAAAAATAGTATAAGTAAAGTGGCAAGAGATGAATAAGTGAACCACTGACTCGTACAAATCTCCACAATTCACACAAACCGGAGACCCATGAAGAGAGTTTCTTTTGGCAAGCTCATCGGACGTGGCTAACCGACCTCTTTGAGCTCTCCAAGCGAACACATTAATCGAGCGCGGGACCCGATTAAACCACACAAAAACTGGCTCAACGTCGACTTCAAGCGACCATGATATCATATCCCCGAGTCCCCGACCATATCTTCGAAAATGTGCAAGTCGACTAGATCAGGCGTAATTCACTCATCCCATGATAGTTTGGATATACCTCTCGCTATCATCCCCTTTATCGTGATGCTTTCAACTGAACGAACTGACATCGACAACTGTCTCCACTTCACGTGTCCAGAACTATCTCAATCTTCCCCTTCCGTTGCTTCTTTGAGATACGTGGCAAGTTAATATAATTTATTTTATTTTTTTATTCAGATATAACATACTAAGTTAGAACTCATGTATTACATGGGTTTAATAATAATTCAAATTATTATAAACAATTATTTTTTATAAAAATTTATTTAGTAGATGTCATCAATCAATTGTGCAATAAGAAACAATAGATATTTAAAAATTATAATAATAAAAAATAATAACGATTTAAACAATATAAAATTATATATTAAGATAAAACATAATTAAAATTTTATTCTTATTTATTAAGTTTATATAAATTATTAAAATAAGAAGATTTATATATTTATATTGTGATTATATAATATAACTATTTAAAATTATTATTATTTCAAATTATTTAAACTTCTTTTTTAATTTAAACTAATTTATTGATTAATCATTTTATTTTTTAAAACAGATTGCTTTTTTTTATTTATACTAATTTATATAATTCTTAACTTAAAATAACACATTCAATAAAATTAAAATCACGTAAAATGACTACGTTCATAAAAAAGACTATAACAACCATCAAATGAATTTAAAAAAAAACATTAAAATACATCCAAGAAATCGCATGGTTATCCATTTCGTTCGGCTATTTCACGTTTTTTGTTGAAGAACAAGTGACAAGAATTGCGGCAGGACGTCATGATGCGCCATAACTCTTTGATTACCGTGCTTCGGCATTGTTCGCTGTTAGCACCTCCATACCCTTTTTTCTTCTCATCTTTGTGTACCCCTTGGAGTTTATGTGAGTCGTGGAATTTATTTATTTATTTATTTTCACTATCTCATCTAGTCGTTAAGGTCGTCTTAGGGTCTAACCGTTTCGTGGTGTCATTATTTCAATTGTATCTCCATATCATGTGAGTATTCATAGTTCCTATTTATTTTGAACGTTTTTTGGTGCAACATGTACCGTATTCATATATTATATTCAATATACTTTACTAAAAAACTACATGCGAACTCTATGTGTTATGTGTGTTCTTGTATGTTAAATTTGCATGGATTATTTTGTATGTTAAATTTGCATGGATTATTGCTGTGAACGATGGAGTGAACGCTGGAACGCACTCGTGTGACATTAATTGTAAAAGGTTAGGGTTACGATAATAGATCTATTGGCTTGACAAGCTCACTTGGTCTGCATTGGCTTTGGCGTCGGGTGATTGGAAGCGTTATTGTCAGGGTTGGCTCATACATATTTTTATGCTCTATTTCATGTCAAGTTTATTATACTCGATTACACTTAACTCATGGATCACATGTCTTACACTTATTATGTACGCAAAATCTATGTTTACTCACCAACTATTCGTAGTTGACCCTTATATTGTACATGTTGCAGGCTGTGCTGTTTGATGTGGTTGATTGCGTTGATAACACTTTAGGATGCATGTGGATTCAGCGAGACCTAGATTAAACAAGTTAATTTGTAGTATTTGACGCTTTGATTTTGGATAATCATGTATTATTCTAGTGCTATGAAATAGGAAGGTTAAAAATATCGCAACATTTAATTAGTGTTGTGAGTATCTGAATAATCATCGCGCCCCGACATATTCCGCCGTAGGTTGGGGTGTGACATAAAAGCCATTAAAGTTGGTAATTTTCTTGTTCATTTTGGCCCACTTCGAGTTTAAATGATGGATATTTCGACCGGCAACCAATCAATCAAAGTATTGAACTACTGGAGTCCACTAAGAATCCGAATTTTGTTGTTCCCCGACAACTTTATCTTCATATATATGAATGTAATCCTTTGCCAACTTTATCCAAACGCTCGAAGTATCGAACATATGACCTAATGGTTATGTTAAATGGCTCGACTCATCACACACCCAAGTCCTATGCTAAACATGTTGTATTTAGATAAAAAACAATCCACGACGGCTGCCACGTGGCAACCTCCAACAATGCCACGTTGACCAATGACCTTGTGGTATTATTTGTATACAATTGATCTTGTCTATACAATAACGATAAAATTGATTAAAAATGTAAAAATAGGCCATGATGTGGAAACATAAAGAGTGTTTGAATACATATGTAGTGTTGGAGTGAAAACGAACATTGTTTAAAGATAAGTGGAATCGAATATGACCGGTTAGATGGCTCGTTTGTAATAAGAATGACTTCCCGAGTTGAAAATACTTTAATATGTATAAAAGATATGAAACCAAGACGTCTCTATAAAAGTAAAAACAGTCCGTTATGTGAAATCATAAGATGGATTGAATGTTAATACGGTGTTAAAGCGAAAATCAACGGTAGGAATAGATGAGTGAAAATCTGATAGGACATTTGATAACTCGTTTGTTAAAAAGATATGAAACGAGGTATAAAATAAAATAAAATGTTTATTTAGACGAACAATAGTGTACGGAGTCACCGAGATAACCTAATCGACCGGAACAACAAGAAGCAAAGGGGCAGTTGTTAGATTTCCGATCCAAACTCCTCCGTCAACCTCCAAACCAGACGCCCGATCTCCTCCAAACCCTAACAAACAGAGGCATTACGGGCCATGATTTGCCAAAAAAGGTGCTGAATCGCAGCAATCAATGATGGTGAATAACTTTCTACAGGAGGATTAGATTATACTCCATCTTCCTTCCTTCCGATGAAATCAAATGGACGGAGATACTTCCATTAACGACTCCATCAATCATCTTCCACACTGTTCGTTGAATCGCCGCTTTTGCTTACATTCGACGTCTTCGTCGTCGTCGTTTTCAACCGGTTTCTCCCGACGACCATGATCACTTCCTCCCTGAAACCTCACATCGGATCTCAACAGCAGATCCAATCTTACTTCAGTTACATCATCCTTGCTTTTCTTCTCTCTCGCCATGGATCCTTCCACATCTCGTCCTGCTGTAGTAATCGACAACGGCACCGGGTAATTCTGCTTCCTATAATCATACCGCTTGTTTTATAAAATTATTGATCTAATACTTGTTGTTCTAACTGATCACCAGCTGTTTGATACTAATCGTAAACGATATTCATCTACGTGGTATCTATCTATATATCTGTATGACTATATAGCTATGCACGCCACCTGTTTGATAAAACTTCCCAAAGAGGACAACGTTTATATGCTAGCTCTGTTTGGATTATCTACCTGTTTATAACTTTATATGACTAAACTCAATCAGTTAGTATAATCGACAAACGGTGGCACCGGGTAATTCTGCCTGCCCTCTGACATATATATTTACATTTTGTACACTCACTCATACTTCTTGTTTAACAAAATTGTTGATCTAATCATCTAATACTCGTTGATCTGACTGATCACCAACTGTTTGATATAAAATTATAAAAGATATTCATGTACGTGGTGTCTATTTATCTATATAGGTATGCACGCCACCTGTTTGATAAAACTTTCCAATGAAGACATCGTTTATTTACTAAATTTTGTAGGATTATCATTTATCTACCTGTTTATAACTTTATATGACTAAAATCAATCAATTATTCAATTAGTATGATCTATGGTGGTACTGCAGGTATACTAAAATGGGTTTTGCGGGTAACGTGGAGCCCTGTTTTATTGCTCCAACAGTGGTTGCGGTGAACGAGTCATTCATAACTCAGCCCACGCGTAGCTCTACTAAGGGAAGTAGCAGTTGGCTCGCACAACACAGTGCTGGTGTAATGGCTGATCTTGATTTCTTTATTGGGGAAGAGGCTTTATCCAAATCAAGAACTAGTAGTACTTACAATCTAAGCTACCCAATCAAACACGGGCAGGTGGAAAATTGGGATGCAATGGAACGGTTTTGGCAGCAGTGTATATTTAATTATCTGCGGTGTGATCCAGAGGATCATTTCTTTTTATTGACTGAAAGTCCACTAACTCCGCCAGAAAGTAGAGAGTATACTGGTGAGATTATGTTTGAGACATTTAATGTTCCTGGGCTTTATATTGCGGTGCAACCGGTACTTGCTTTGGCTGCTGGGTACACAACATCTAAGGTTTGTTTTATGAATATTGTTGATATTATTGTTATGGAATTGCATTTATTTTGATTCTTTGATGCAATGCTAATTACTAGAGTCTAAACTCAAGATATTAGGGTTATCCTTAAGATGCTTGTTATGAGGAGAACAACATACATAGGAGCATGCAATTAAAGTTAGAAAGATTTATATAATTACAAGAGTGTAGAAGTTCGGTGTGCAGGATAACACTTATATGTCTTAAAAAATTAGGAAAATTTTTGATTTAGGTGATTAATGTCATATATTAAATGTACGCGTGAGACAATGAAACTGGTTTTCATAGGAAGGAAAAGCATAATTTGAAGGAATTTGAATGGAAATTTGTGCAACAATCTCAGTAGATGGCCAAGTTGAAAAACCTTTTATTTTTTTTGCATGCATAACAAACAAGTCGTTTAGTTCAGGACTCTTTGGTTTTGATGAGTTTTTTGACATTACTGACATGATACTTTTTAAAATTTATTTGTCATATTAATCTATGTGCCATGTGGCATCTGATTGTCATTTTAAGGTATATGCCATGTGGCATCTGATTAAATCACGCGAATGTTCCCAGAACAAACATACCCAGATAAGTCTCACTCAATAGGAGGGTCTAGGGAGGGTGGAACGAGAGCACACCTTATCTCTATCTTGGAGGATAGAGAGGCTGCTCCTAGCGAGACCAAAATGTATATGCCATTTTATTTGCCATGTGGAAGTGAGTCGAGCTACCAAAATGTGCTATGTGGTCGCAAAAGGTTGAGACTAAATCCATAGCCTCTCAAAGTTAAAACCAAATCCAAAATATGGACATACCACATGGACCATTCATGTCATTTAGTTAGTATATAGTGTTAATAAGTATGTTCAAATATGAATTTTAGAAAAATATAATAGACTAAACTTGTAACATAAATTTGGTTGCTAATTTACAAATAGAAAGACAAATAACTTAGAGTAATGACTAGACATTGTATTTTATATTTGTTTTGTATTACGTCAAACAACTTATAGAATGATCTAATTGATTGTATACCTGTATTGTATGTCAATAACAAAAAAGAATTTTTTTCTTCAAACTAATACTCTCTTTCTTTCATCAAGATACTCATTGTGATGAACCATCGAGTTTTCTTTTTTTTTTTGGGTGTCAAATCTTGTAACATTCTATGTTGCTCTTGATTTATCTATTTATCTCTGACTTAATTAGGTGTAATACAATATCTTTGAATGCATTAATCTTAAATTAGAAGTCATCATTGTAAAGCATTTTGCTTTGGTGTAGAACTTGTTTAACTTGGAGTGTGTTTAGGATTGCATTGTTTAAAATCAAATATGCAATCTGGAGTGTTTTGATGTTATGTGCTTATTTTGGGGTAAATAAGCACTTTCTAATAAGCAGCTTGGTACCTGGTATTTTTTCTAAAATATGCACTGTTAGATAAAGCAATCAAACACCCCCTTTGTCAGTCGAATTAGGCTATCCAATACCCATAAATAAACACCAGATAGTATACCAATAAAAGCTTTTAGAAGTACAATTTTACATCATTTCCTTTTGTCTTTTCTTGTGATGGGAGGGCATGTTTGTAAATCTAAAAGGTTTTGGTGGTGTACATATCAATTTTTGGTGGTGAATTGGTGATGTACAAGTCACCTCCCTTTCTAGAAAGCCAGATTTGATCAAATATCTAAATGTTACCATATATTCAGTTTTTAATTTTTTTCTTTGACATTAACTTATACCTTTGCATAGTGTGAGATGACAGGCGTGGTAGTAGATGTTGGAGATGGGTCTACTCATGTTGTACCTGTTGCAGAAGGTTATGTTATTGGTAGCAGCATTAAGTCAATACCAATTTCTGGAAAAGATGTTACTCTCTTCGTTCAACAACTCATGCGTGTAAGTTGACTTTAACTTTTGTTTGCATTAGAATCTTTTGCAACTTGTTATTTTTTAGTTAATCTTTCTCATGAAATTTCCAGGAAAGAGGAGAGCACATTCCTCCCGAAGATTCATTTGAAGTAGCTCGAAAGATTAAGGAGACTTATTGCTACACAAGTTCTGACATTGTTAAGGTAATT